>WFKH01011581.1:71817198-71846740 GCA_016163765.1 Magallana hongkongensis
TATTGACGTCAGTTATCGTTAATATTGACGTCAGTTATCGTTAATATCGACGTCAGTTATGTGCCTTGTAATGTTCAATAAGCCCAAAATCATATGAAATCAGCGATAATGTATATAACACATCCGTTTCAGACATTCTCTTGTTATCAAGAAAAAACGAAATTTGCTATGAGTGATTACATAAAATAATGATGTGGAAAACAATTCTATACACTATTCATGCGAAATTTAATCCAAAGAAGACTATTTTAATGACTTGACTGACTCATGTTAAGAATTTTTTTCACACGAAAAATAGAACCAGTCGACAGGCCTTGCAGATAATTAAACATTTTCAAAATAAATACGGATATCGTCAATGCATAATAGTATATTGCAAATAGCTGCATCTTAAACACTACCAGTTTCATCGAAGTCGCATTGTGCAAGCACGCCCTGCTGTCAGAGTTTACATAATCCCCCATAGCTGTGTCGCTCAATGCACTGTACATGTAAGGGTTGTTACACGGCTTGACGAGGGCGCGCTTTGCACGCCCTAGGCAAACGTGTAACAACTATTTTGTTGCATGGTCTATGTTTCTTGATTAAATGATTAGACGTATTAGGGTTTTATTGATAGGGATTGTAATAAGATAAACAAATACACTAAATTGCTGAAATAGATATTTTTTTTTTAAAAATACACTCGAAAGAATATATACAAGAAAAAAAAAAGTTGGAGTATTCCTACCTAGGACAAGTCGGCCTGTGTATGTCCTATAAAAATGACTCTTAAAGTTGACCTGAGGATTAATACACAATAATTTGACCAATGATTAATCAATAAACACTTCCCATTCAAAAAGACCCATGAGGCATCAGTGATATACCACGGGTAATTAAGTGGATATTTGCGGTCATTAGAGTGGAACCATGCAACAATTAACTTTGCTGCACGTCGTCAATTGCTTTTCTTTTATTCTTGAATTACAGATCTATATTAGGGCTATCTAGTTTTCTAGCCCAAAGTACTTTGAACACATATAAAACCCAGTGATACACGTATAAGTGATATTTATAAATCTATGAAATATACTTCTGCAGGGTCAATACTTTTAACATTTCTAATCACTTCGTATGGTTTATCCAATTCCCTTGAATAGATAAATTATCTATATTAGACTTTAACCCGTGCACGCACAGATTGATTAAGTTAGATGAACAGAATTTGAAAAAAGAGATAATTAAAGAATTGTCAAAATCATGCCCATCTCTCCAAAAGATTTTTTCCATGAGACATTATAGGCAGAGATCATGGAAGAGAGTGTCCTTCCTCTAGTTTGAATGGTCTTTACTTCTTACTAAATACATTGTATTGGTAATCGTTCACTCTTCATCATTATTTACGAATATACTTTACAAAGAAAATTTTATTTTAGTCAGTGTACAAAGGTATGCATATTTTTTTCCTCGCGTTTCACAAATATTTAGATCTTCAGTCTTTTAAAGTTATTTGAAAGTGTTTTTCGTAGTGTTTCTTTTTAGAACTTATTATCGAGACTGAACTGGCCTATTTGAGTCATCTATGGCCCCTAGTACGATTTGTGGAGTAAATTGATGTAATTAAGAAATAAGAAATTATTCTTTGAGTATTATGAGGTGATAATTTTGGTCGGGGCGTAGTCTCACCAATAAAGCCCGAAGGGGTTTATGATAGATTTGACCACGCTCCGACCGAAATTATCACCTCATAATATTCAAAGAATGAAGTCTTATTACTTATATTTATATTATTTCCAATTTCTACACTTTAAAACAACATAAATTAAAACCACTATTTCTTCATGTAGCACATGCTATGTATTACTACGCGGCGCAGCCAATACCTTTTTTCGGTTATGCTGTAAGACACGCCCATTTTGTGTCGCTTATCTTTTATAAAATTATTAGGTTTTAGGATTCAAAATTGATTCGTAATGTTATCACAGACAAGGACAGTAGAAAATGTAAATATTAATAGTTATTGTCAAAACAACATGTCACTTTCCGATCTTTTCAGCTTTTCTATTATCATTAATGAATGATGCTAAATTATGTGTTGGATATCATTGTTACAATATGAAGACATAAACAAAATGTTATAACATTGAGATATGCATTGTTGTCATATATAAATATATGCAGTTTTCCTGGGGGCTACACGTATTTATTTAAAACTTTGGGTTTTTTTTTTTTTTTTTTTTAGAAATCCATCTGAGGATCCTTCAACGAATACTGATACAAGCATATTCCTAACTATTCCTTCCGTGCACTTTGATCATTTTGATGTTGGAGGCGCGACGGAAGACCCTTACCTAACCCCGACAATCGAATAGCTAAATATTTACAGGAGACTGATTTTGCTAAATTTAATTCTAGTTCGAGTCGCGTACTGTGTTTCAATATTACTTGGAGGAACTATATTTATAGAAACTAACTTAGCAATATAAATTTTTGATATTAATCGATATATTGTAGGGATGGCAATTGATTATAGAAATTAAATTTGTAATGAAACTGCTTTGAAATAAATAACATTTTATATTTTATACTACTAACCGATTACTGATTTTGTAACCGGTTACCATCGTTCTGACCGATTAACAGGCTAAATATTACCATCCCTATTTTTTTGGGTACAAATATAATTGTGCAGAGTTTCTAAAGAATTAACTAGTGTATACAATAAGTATGCGGAGGGAGTGGGAGGAGAAAATAAATGCTGATTTCTAATTATTTAATACTTTTAGCTCTTTAAGGTAACGGGATTCATACTTTATAAAACATGACTAAAGTTATTCATTAGTTATTACACAATGTCAGTAATTAATAAACTTAAGAATTCAAAATATATATTCATTGAAGAGCGTTTAGAAACAACTGTATGACCTGTAATATTAATAAGATAGATATGATGAGATAGATTCATTTCTGAACAAAATGTTGTTTAAAATTAGATATATATTCACTAACAAAATGAATCATATTGATGTTTTACTTACAAAATAATAAAACAAATAGAATTATTAATATTGGAGCAACTGATAAAGAGTAAGTGCATTGGGTTGTATTGATTATGATAATGTAACGGTTTTAACGTGGATATATCTGCCCTGTTTTGGTACGTGGCCTGTTCTACAGATGTATTTCATTTCAATGGTTTGTAAATACTATATGTGTAATATCAGAATCATGAAAACCTATATATTTACATAAAATATATGTACATAAACATTTTAAATAAAGAGAAATCGTTTACATGATTTAAGCTTGTAATATTTTTTAAAGGCCCCACTGAGATTTTCTGAGCCCTCTCTGGTGCCCGCCGTCGTTCCCGTGCCCTTAGTTGTTGTCCGAATTTCATTTTGCGTACTTTCATTCAAACTGTATATCGGCAAAGTGACAAACTATATTCAGCAGATTCTTGGTATGACATAAAAAAGTACGAATTATTCTAAGGCCGAATTAACAAAAAAATCAAACGATTCCAAGAACAAGTTAACAAAAAAATTCCGAATAAGTTCAAGAACGACTTAACAATATATCGAATTGTTTCTGGTACGAGATAACTTTACTATTTTCTACACCAAGACCGCAGGAATAAATTTTTCCGGAAAAAGCGATTTTTAAACCTCGATATATCTGCAATGCATTGTCCGATTTTAAAACGGATCTCAGATTTGAACTCGGCATGATATTGTGTAGGTTTATAACCTCAAGATGAACAGTTTTTCTTCTATAATTGATAACACATGATATTGTGTAGGTTTATAACCTCAAGATGAACAGTTTTTCTTCTATAATTGATAACACATTTTTGTTCAGTAAAGAGTTTATAAAAAAAAACCCATCCTGGCCCATATTGAAGGGGCCAGCCCCCTTTTCTTGATATAAAATAAAAGGTCTTTAAATATAAATATTTTTTGTTTATTAACTGTTCAAAAATTTTAACCGTTCTTGAGATATCTGAACAAAAGTGTTTTGGGGGCTGACCCTTTAATTCCTTACCGTAGCCATGAACCAATAATTTTAAGGTAGCATTATGTTTAGAACATTATTCTGAGTAACGTTTGTTCTAAATTGCTTTTCAAAATATTTCTCCTTTTCAGATATAAATGAACAAAGTTAAAACTTCTGACCCCTGGAAACCGCTAATTACATATCATACAATAAATTTATGGTACTGTAAAGATAAACAGCTGAACAATAAAACATTTATGTTTCTATAATTAATCACAAATTATTATAGAGTTATTATAAAGAATTATAATTAAAGACTTAAGAGCCCTCTTTGCCTCTAATTGAAGGGGCTAGCCCTTTTTTCTTTACATTAAATGAAAGGTCTTGTAAATTTAAACATCTGTTGTTAAATAACTGTTAAAAGTTGTTAACCGTTCTAGAGATATCTGAACAACTGTGTTTTAGAAGCCGAACCGTAAACTCCGTACTGGGGCCATGAACCAAAAATGTTAAGGTAGCATGATGTTAAGAACATCATTCTGACCAACTTTTGTTTCTACATTGCTTTTCAAAATATTTCTCCTTTTTCAGATATTAACGATCAAAGTTTTGGACCTCTTGCCCCCTGAAACCCCTAATTACGTAAAATTTGATGTACTTATAATACTGTATAGTTAAGCAGCTGTACAATGAACATTTTTGCTTCAATAACTTATCACAAATTATTGCTCAGTAAATTGTAATAATTAAAAGACTTTAGAGCCTCTTGGTCCCTAATTAAATGGGCAAACCCCCTCTTTTTATTTAAAACGAAAGCACTTGTAAATTTAAACAACTTTTGCCTTACATGTTTTAACAAAATATTTATACATTTAACGATATTACAGAAAATATCCGAAAATTTCAATTAAAAAATTGATCTAATTTTTAGGTTTACGAGAGCTTCGAGGCCTTGCGCAATTTTATATTTGGAAGCATGGAGGTAAATCTACATACATTCATCAACAATCCCTAAAAAATTTCAAGCTTTGATCTCGATTACTTTTAGAGGAGATACGTGAAAAAAATGATCCTTAAAAATTTACAAAATCGTTAATATCTTAAACTTGAAGAGACGTCATCATTTGAAAATTTCAAAATCTGTAGCGCCTATAAAGCTCTTTAAGTCCTAAAATTTAGTGCAAATTGGTCGAATATTTTTTGAAAAATAACGCTCCATGAAGAGTCAGAAAAAAAAAATAAAAAAAGAATAATAACTATAGCAAAGCCCGTTGCAAAGCAAAGACTGCGTCTTCCATTAATGTCGAATGTAAAGTTGGCAGTTCCTGTAAGAAGCAGATTTCGAAAATCAATAACAAGTGTAACTGAAACAAAAAGGTAAAAAAAAAAAAAAAAGCTTCTTGGTACGACTTAACAAAATCCGAATGATTTTAAGTACGAATTAACAAAAATCTAAACAATTCCAAGAACGAGTTAACAAAAACTCCCAATGAATTTCAGTACAACTTAACCATTATCGAATTATTTTTGGTACAAGTTAATTTAACTTTGAACCTGACACTATTTTTTAACCAAGAACGCGGAATAAAAATATCCGGAAAAATCAATTGTTCAACCCCAATATCTCTGCAATGCATCGTCTGATTTTAAAACAGATTTCAGTTTTAAATTAAGCTAAATAAGCTCTTCTCTTTTTTTTTCTATGATTAATACCAAATTATTGCTCTGGAAAGAGTTGATCAAGAATTGTTGACCGTTTTAGAGATATTTTTATCTTAACAACTGTGTTTTAGGGGTCTACCCTTAAACAAAAAAAAATAGGTAGCATATTGTTAAGAACATTATTCTGAACCACTTTTCTTCTACATTGCTTTTCAAAAAATGTCTCCTTTTTCAAATATAAATGATCAAAGCTTTAGATTTCTGGCCCCTTGAGACCCCTAATTACGTAACATGTAATTTAAGTATGGTACTGTATAGAATAAAAACTGTACAATGAATATTTTTGCTTCTTTAATTAATAACAAGTAATGCTCAGTAAAAAGTTATTATAAAAAGATTTTGGAGCCAATTTGGCACCTAATTTGAGGGGCCAGCCCTTTCCTCTTGTATCAAATGAAAGGTCTCGTAAATATTAACATATTTTGTTCAACAAGTGTTCAAGAATTGTTGACCGTTCTAGAGGTATCTGAACAGCTCTGTTTTAGGGGCCGACCCGTAAACTCCTTACCGGGGTCACCAAGAAAGAATTTTTAGGTAACATATTTTTAAAAACATTATTCTGAGAAACTTTTCCTCTACATTGCTTTTAAACATATTTCTTCTTTTTCAGATATTAACGATCAAAGTTTTGGACTTCTGGCCCCTTGAAACCCCTAATTACGTAACATATGATTGAAGTATGGAGTTGTATAGATTAACAGCTGTACGATGAAGATTTTTGCTTCTATAATTAATAACAAATTTTTGCTCAGTTAATATTTATAAGTAAAACACTTTAGAGCCCTTTTGGCCCCTTATTTGAGGGACCAGTCCCTTTTGGCTGATATCAAAAGAAAAAGAGCGTAAATTTAAACATTTTTTGCTTACATATCTGAACAAAATATTACACACTCAAAGATAATTAAAAAAAAATGTGCAAAAATTCTTTAAAAAATTTGGTACCAATTTTCGAGTTCAGGCCAGCTTCGGCGCCTTGCGCATTTTCTACAATATCAAATCAGGAGGATCATCTACAGCGGTGATCTACTATCCCTGAAAGTTTCGCGTTATTATCACCATTAGTTACAAAGGTGTTAAGTTGGCAAAATGGTCGTTAAAAATTAATTAAATTCCTAAAATCTCAAACCGAAAGTGACGTCATCAACCCAAAATTTAATAACATCAAGTACATTTGATACTCTATCAGTCCTGAAAATTTCATACAAGTTTGTTCAGTAGTTCACGAGTAATAGCGTCCAAAAAAGTCAGAAAAAAATAATAGAACAAAACCGTAGAATAACAAGAGGGTCCTCCGTTGGAAACGGAAGACCTAACTAGAGGGAAGCTCGTTGCAAGAAAACGAGTAGGTCTTCCGTTGCAGCTACGAGGAGAAAAAATACGACTGGCAAATGACAGATTCATGTTTTAAATGAAATGTATTAGTTATGCATGATTTACTTCAAAAAGAATTAATGTTAGGTTTCAACAGAAGAAGAAGCAGTATGATGTGGGAATGGGGAGGGAGAGGTTATACAAGTGATATAATAAAGCATTCTGTCAATCAGATACATGTATGTGAAAAATTCCCTAAAAACATACAAGCTGAATTTGTCTACTACAGTAAGTCGAAAAATGTTTCGGCAGTTTTTGTACTCATGAGTAAAATGATTTGAGACCCCAAATGCAAACGTTCGTTGATTGTGTTGTTATTTTGATCGACGAAATAAATGATATTGAAGTGCAATTTTCAGTTACAAATTGATTAGATAGGATAATTGGTCAATAATTCATAGATTCTTGAAATTGTGATTTTCACTAAATTCACGAAGATTAAAAGCACAGTACAATTTGCAACAATATAGGAGTTTCATGTATATTTGAATGAATTTTTGGATCTTGGACTTTAATTTCAGTATTCAAGAAGCCCGTAATTTTTTTTCTTGATATCTCAATATTTAAACTACTATTTCATCCTTTCGATTAAAAAGAAATTAAATAGCTTTATTCTTCGAAAGCATACTCTAAGTATTTTGCAGGGGATTTTTAGAATCAATCTCTGACTCCTCTTCTTTAAAAAAATATTTTTTTAAAGAATTTTGACCAAAAAATCAATGATTAATTGCAATAATACTAAAAATATTTCTTCAAATAATGCAAATTAATTAAACACATTATATTTAGTTTAATGGGAACACAAATAATGAGGCTACGCGGGAGTGTTAAGGAAGCATATGGAATCTGAGCTGCACATGTAATTCCGTGAAATCACAAATCGTAGTTATTATGTACATATTCAAATATTTAAGCAACGAAACGTAGACCAAAAAGAATTAAAAAATACTGAAGACAATTTTTTTCACAAATTAGATTGTATTACGTAGATTTGCACATTGATGACGTCATGACTGAAAGTTGAATGTCGTGTAAATTTGATCGGAGAGCATTGTAAACAGATTCAAAATATAAGTAATCTAAGAACTCTAATAAAGTATTTTTGTGTGATTTATTGAGAATTGAACATAGGAATATTGGGAGAGATGTTAGTTTTATCAATCATTCACTGAAAGGTATGTAAATTTGCTTTTATTTCTCGGCCAGGCTTTCCTCTGTTGTTGTTTACGATATAAAAATCCGACTAGAACAACACTACCCCGTATATATTGAACTTCAAATTTTATTCGTATCTATAGTTTTATCAATGCTCAAATTGAAAAATGCTGCTAGAATCCCACGTTTTGTGTTGTTTTGATGCAACCTACCGTTTTCCGTGCAAACTGTATAAAAGTTGGGAAGGTTTTTCGAGAACCGTATGAATAACTATTTAATCAAGAAGAACATAGGATTCTAGCAGCAGTTTTGATCAAACTGAGATGTTTCTCCTTCACTTGGTATGTTTATTGTATTTTGGAAACCGCGGGGTAGTGTTGTTCTATCTCATTTTATGTTAAGGAATATACGTAAGCTATTTATAGTTGTCACGTGATAATGCTCCGATGTGCCAGCAATGCACTACCCGATTTTATTGCATTGACATCTATTTTAAAGGATGATTCTAAGTTTTTGATATGATTCAAAACAGTTATTTAATCTCGCGATTTTGAATATAACAGTCAAAATAAGACGCTAAATTGCCCATATGCTTCATTAACACCCCCGCGTTATTTCAATGTTTCATTTTACTCTTTAACATCTCAAAAATATGTAAGCTTTTGAAGGCTTCCACCACATGCGTTTATATGGACACCGTGTAGTTTTTCGCATGGGGAATTAAAGAGAGTTATAATTCGGCATAAAACCATACGATGAATGTGTGGATCAATGATTTGCATCATGATACACCGCTCTACATGCATAATATTTGCTTTAAGCATCAGAAACATTCAATTATTTCAGCAAATCAAAAATCTCCATGCAAATTATCTTCAACATGCGGTGGGTATACACATGTACTTACACAGGCAACAAATATACGGACTTACTTTTTAATAAAACTCAGTTAAAGGAACTTGTAATGACCACAGAATCCATAATTCTTTAAAATTTCCACAGCCACCGCACGTGTAAGCATTGTAGGTAAATTATCTTTGTAATTCATGCTACATTGAAGATAATATTAAGTAAAACCATAATTAAAACAAAACATATTTAACAAAGTTATTCAGTCATATACACTGATATGTGACATAGAGGACATGTAATTAAGGTCTTCCGTTTCCAACGGAAGACCTTGTACTGATTTTGCTGGAAATTCTTCATTATTATTTTTCGTCTTCATTTTCTTCTAGACGTTTCTTTAAACCTTTATAACTCGCTTGTTTGTCATCAGATTTTATTCAAACTTTCAGGGTCTATTGCGAATGTCAATAGCTCACTTTAGTACAAAACATTGTGAAATCGCTACTTTTGGTTTTGAGTTATTCCCCTTTGAATATTTTTTTTAGTGGGTCTCGTGTACCTGCAAAGGCTCTGAGTTGGCCCGTAGCAAGTAGTTTTAATTCACAAATCTTTAATGTAGACATCTTGAACGTTGTCCTCCCAGTTTTATATGTTTGATTAACCCACGTATACCACTTAAAAAATCACATCGAAATTTATGTTTCAAAAAATGCTAAATTTTGCTTATATCTTTGCTTATATCTTTGCTTCATAACTTTTTCGTTGTAAATATTTTCTAAACACATATAGAACAAACGTTGTGCAAAATATTAAGAGCTTTCATTTGATACCATAAAAAAAGGGGCTAGCCCCTTAAATTAGGGGTCTAGATCCCTTAAAAGTTTTTATTTTATAACTCTAAAACGGCAATTTGGCAAATTGTACAAATAATGTTTAATGTTTAAGATCAACACAATATGATGATCATCCCTCGCACATAGCCGAGGAGATCCCGCACGAGTGGACAAGTGATCCCGCGGTAGTTTCTTGTGCTTCTACATTATCACACGTGCATATTTATTGATAATTTGTACAAACACAACTATTAAATTGTTTTTTTTTTAAATTCAACTACCTTGGTTTAAGACAAAACGATAAAACTTGTCCAGTTGATTTAGCATTGGAACTTAGGAATCAATATTCGACCAACACAAAATCGTGTAGAAAGTAAATTTAAAGAAGTTTTCTTAAGAGTTGTGCAAAAATTTAGCAGTACAAAGTAAAATTAAATTTAAAAAAATCAAACATTCTCTAAGTGTTCAACGTTCAAATCAAATCAAAATAAAAATCAAAGTTTCGTGTTACATTATAACATGTATGCGGTACGTGCTGGCACGATAAAAGAATTGTGCGGAGTTGAGGGATTCAGTGATTATTTTTTAAAATATTCACATAAAATTTTAAACAAGTTTTGTTTTGATTCTAGCGTCACTTGATCACTTACGTTATGCAATGCAGTCGGTCGCCATAGAAATCATCAGAGTACTGCAAGTGTCGACGGTTTTCTTATTTCTTTGGAACACCTTGGGACATAATTCACTTGACTTAACAGAATAGCGACAAATTTGCCTCCCAAAAATATATGCACTTCTCAAAGTTACACTTAATCGACTTAAAACCCGGCAGAATATATTATTTTTATATCTTGCTTGTCAAAATGGGAGATAGTAAATTTGTAGCCACTCCGAAATAGTCAAGAACAGTAGAAATAATGTCTTTTTGACTTTCACTCCATCTTCTTATTTATGTGTATGAATCCATAAATTGTTGTTTCATTATATTAAAAGTGTTCTTGTTCTTTCTAACTAAGATCTGTAGAATTTCAGTATCTTTACTTAGAAATAATTTAGTGATACAAAAAGACACATGTCAATGAGGAGAGTGCAAATGCATGTAAAACAAGTTAGTAACATGTATATGTATTATGATAGAAAAAATTCTTAAACATAGGTCTTTCTTCGTGCCGCACTTAAGTGGCGAAAAAGATTTTTGATCCAGTGGGAGCTCTGCCCCCCCCCCCCCCCGACCCCGCCGACTTTTGACTTTTTCTTGCAACCAAAATTTCCCTGAAATTTACATTTAGAAAATTAAATTCTGGACATTGACACACTCCCACTCCACACACACTTTTTAGATGAAGGCCAAAAAAAAAAATATTGGCATATTTAAAACGAAATGATATAAAAATAAATAGATGTTGCTTGACAATCCCTACATGTATCCCCCACGGATTAAGATTTTGAAGATCTGAGAATCTATTCTTTTATTTACTTGTCAAGATTTCCGATAAATTATGCTCATCCTTTCAAAAATAATGCTGAGTGCATGCATGGCCAAACATTATACGGAATTCTACTACAGTTATTGCCGAGATCAAAGAGATGCCGCGGACATTATTCTCCAATATACCACGAACGTCATAAGTAAATTATCAGATCAGAAATACCTATTTGTCTCGCACTGATCATAAACGTACAACTTCAAACCGTAAAAAGTTTTAAAACCATGTCAATTTCACGTGTTAGTTCCATTCAAAACGATGTGTATTGCCTCAAATGTTTATTTTTAAGAGATCAATGCGGCTGTTCCTAGGACCTCCCTAGCACATTTTCACTGCGTGTTTTTACATAAAATATATAACGTGTAGTAGTAATAATCGTATTAAATTGCCCTTAAAATATTAGGAATATGATTCAAAGATATTTTATAAATAAGTGAAGAGTATTAAAAATCCAAAGAAAAATTCTGTCGTCTGCATGTGATTCCTTTGATCGATACACATGTAACATTAGTAACAAAACCGTTGGGGTTACACGGAACAGCCGTCAAAATGACCTAGATCGTCTCTCTATAGGAGAAACGATCTGTAGAAATACTGGGCTGTTAGTAGAATAGAAATAAAGTTCTTGTTATCGTGAACGCCTCGGTTTTTATATTTCAAAACAACATTTCTCCACCCCGGAGGTTATTCTGCAACATTCACGAAAACTCGTACTTTATTTCTTAAGTTTATCCCTCCCACTGAGCACCTCTCGTATAGCGCACCCTAAGGTAGGAGAAGGCGTCCTCGTTTATTTACAGTTTGTGTTCGTTTCAATCTTTTAATTTTGACACTGCACTTTACATAAACTATTCCATGTGTTAGCGGTAGAGGTGTAAGTATGAGTACAGGGAATCGAAATGTTTATGAAACATAAAACACTGTGTCCATGAACCAGCGCAGTGGATTTTGTGTTCATTACACTATGATATAGGCTCATCATCAGATGTACATAAACGTATTAATTGTTTTGATTTTCTGGTCGGAATAATTAAATACACATACATTTTTGATGTGTGTTTTTAAGTTATCATAAACTAGATAATATCGTGCGCAAGCGCGGGAATTAACACTTAAAACATTTTAAAATATGATACAATGCTTCGTGTTTATGGCCTCTATTCATTTTGTTGCAGTTGTATGACTGGGAAGAAAAAAAACCCTGCAAACTTTTTCATTTATTCCAAAGCAAGGAGTGGCTGTTCAGTGCGTCGTTTCTCTTTTCTAAATTTTGTTTTTTAGGTCTTTTAGCCAAAATTCACTGTAACTATTATCATTGTCCCAAAAAAGAATTTCAGACAAAAGACTGTATCTTTACCCGTCCCGATTCAAATTCCTCGTTTTATGCATACAGTCATCATCTATTCATAAAGACGTAGAGTTGTCAACACGATTTGTTTATGTTTCACAAATTAATGTATACTTGGTTTACTACCAATCTGCAGTGGTATAAAAATGTTTGTAATTTAAAAACGCTAGTTAAGTATAAACATATTTTTTGCATATCTTAAACTGAAGTTGTCAGATTCAAGGTAACTGCCCGATGGTTAACTCGCCCTACACTTTCCTACATGACGTTGATTAGTCAACCCGCGCTCTTGGTTACCCTGTTCTGGAAAGTTCTATTCGAAACTAAAATCGCCCATTCAAGAAACAATTTTACTCATCTTATTGATTCAACATTTGTCGTATCTTAATTTCTATGTATGCTCTAAATAAGTTCCCTGTAAATATACTCACTCTTTATGTAATCATTCAATATTATTTAATTGCAAGCATATATTTTGATGCAAATTCCCACTGACTTGGATCCGACTTGAGTCTCGTTTTTGATTTTTTGAACTTACTATTATCATATTGACAATCCAGTCTGATGAAACCACCCCTCCCCTTCTCCTTACACTCGTCAGGGTCTGATAGGTATCGATAAGAGGTCATCTTTACATGACCTCTACATTTGCATACAATCGAAATGTAACCCCAATTTATCACATACATACCTTTATCTGTTTTATGAGAGGTGTAACTCTTCAATACTTTGCAGTTAGAGGTTACATAGAAAACAGGTATGAATTAACTTGTCTGTCAACTTTTGAAGAGTTCCAATTCATTTTCTAAAGCCCTGATTATTCAGAAGTTATGGTCGTGTAAAGATGACCTCCTATCAATACCTGTCAGATTCTGACAAATGTGAGGAGAAGGGGGTTGGTTTTATTAAGACTGATTGACAATCCTATCTTGGCTTGAAGCTGTAACGGAAGACCTCCTCGTTGCTTGCAACGAGCTCGGCTCTAGTTGCATATTACATTATCACAATTCGCTAGCCGACACACGCTCGAATGCTCTCCTCGGCCACATGCAAAGTATGAGTTACGTAATCATATACACAGAACTTACGGAAAAGGATGGATTTAGAATGGAATTGCAGTTATCATATGCTATTATTATGTGCTCAATTTTTGAAAAGGATGAAAGTTAAAAGATAAAACAAATTCACACTTCTTGCTTTTTCAGGAATGTTTTTGTATAAGAACTTAACAAAAGAAAATACATATCTAAAATCGAGTTTTAAAATAACCGGGACACATAAACAGTCTTATTCTGATAATTTAAAGCATTCCATGTAGTCAAAATCAATATATATGCAACTTTATTTTACTATTACGCACAAGCAGATACCGTTTATTTTCCAAATGAAAGCCGCGGGTACCTGTCTATATGTATAACTTTTTACTTTCGTATTACGCAAAATCCGAACCCAATGAAACTTTTATGAGTTTAATAAGATCACAAACAACATTTTTTTCAGCGACGCCCATATCGAAATATTATTTAACCGTTTTCGAGTTATAAAGCAAAGACTTTCAAGGGCCCTAGATCCCTAATATAAGGGGCCAGCTCCTTTTTTTATATTATCAAATATAAGCCCTTGAGATTTTTCACAACTTCTGTTCTATATGTATTTAAAAAATATTTAAAATTAAAAAATTTACGGAGCAAAAGAATGAGCAAAATTTAGCATTTTTGAAACATAAATTTCGATTTATTTTTTTAAGTAGTATATGTACTAAGTTAATCAAACAAATCAAACCGGGAGGACAACGTTCAAGGTGTCTACATTAAAGATTTATAACTTAAAACTACTTGCTACGGATCAACTCAGATATTTGCAGGTACACGAGACCCACTAACATTATTTAAAGGGAATAATTCAAAGGCGGAAGAGCGAGTTTTTATGTCACAGTGAGCTAATGGCATTTTCAATGTACCCTGAAGTAAGTAAGATACCACCTTAACATAAAAATATTGTGAGAAAAAATTAAAGATCTTTTTAAAACAAGATGCACTCTACTAAATTTTCATGAGATATTTTTGTATTTGATACCATGAAGCTGATTTGATCAGGGGTATGGCTAGTGTTGCTTAGGTAAACGATTTGGTCCCTAGGCCTCTTGTTTCCATTTAAACTAGCGGATGTTAGATTTATGCATCATGATTTACTGCATTTAGACTCTTTTATAATGTAGGTTCGCAAATATGATACAGGACAGTATATAGTCACGCGATAAGCAGCATAATTGAGCCGTCACGTACTCCTATAAAAAAGGGTGGTTTTGTTTGTTATGACTATCGCCAGTCTGTTTCCAAATCTTACTATTTAATTACAAATGACCTGCTTAAGTAGACAAACGCAACAGAAATACATTCTTTGTCTTTAACGACCGAGAAAATAAGCATCGCTTTCAAATTTACTTGGTCAGTGTACCCCTGTCAATCAACTGAATTGAGGTCCCAGATTGGATGTTAGAAAGTGATTGACATTCGTTCACTCGTTCTGTGTATACCATTTTCTAGCGCTCGCGACGATCATGAAATTAACTTTAATTTGTCTTTTGATGCATACCGTGACGATAAAACGCCTTGTCTATTAGCACTATAATCAAAAGAAATTACTGTCGACAGACTCGTAATGAAAAAACCCTGAGACTATCAAAAAACCATGAGGAAACCCTGAGTGGCACTGAGAATACCCTGGGAGACCCTGAGGTCGGTACTGAGGGTACTGAGGAAACCCTGAGAGACCCTGAGGTTTTCACTGAGGGCACTGAGAAAACCCTGAGTGGTCCTGAGGTTTGCACTGAGGGCACTGAGAAAACCCTGAGAGACCCTGGGGTCGGCACTGGGGGTACTGAGGAAACCCTGAGAGACCCTGAGGTCGGCACTTGATGCGAAAAATTAAAAATTACTTCATTTGTATAATGATTTACATCATTTTCATTAAATATAAACATGAGTAACATAATGCATTGGTATAAGTTTATTTTATTGATGCAATTGCATATGACCAGACTTGCGCATAACCGCATCTTTAATAAATTGTATTAAGTTTAGGGAAAATACGGAAACACAAATGATAAGTATATATCCTGTACCTACATGTACATTGTATACTGGCTTAACGTGCGACAAGCGAGTGCCACAGGTTTACTAAATTTATTATTCAAAATTCACCATGAGCCATTAATATTTAAAGTATTCTTCCGAAATGAAATAGAAGTTGGTCGTAAAATGCAATGTTTTTTAAAATAAATATTCATGTTCATATCATTTCAGTCGTCCTTACAAAACAAATTTGATATTAATGAGTATTTATAAGTTCCAACTATTTCTATTTTAAACACGTACAAATTTATGTTTGATTTATCATATACATGTAGCATTATACATATATTACATGTAATATATGTTATATAACATTTTTTAAAAATCAAAATCAGGTAAGAACATATTTACCTCATTAACATGTGTATTACAATCATGTTTAAACACATCTTCATATCTTACAAATCAATGTATTAAGATGTTTTGTAAACTGTCGATCGCTGCTTTCAATAAAAATGAAAATTTTTCGAATTTAACAATTAAAGTAAGTTCCATTGAATAGAAGACGCTGTCCTGACATTAATATATATGCAGAACTATTGCACGCGAGGGTGATATAATAATTTCGGAAGGGCAATATAACTATTTCCAGTGAAATATATAGATAATAATACATGGCAAAATCTGTATCACATCCCATATCAACCCGAGACTCCAATATCAGCCCGAGGGCCGAAGGCCAGAGGGCTGATATTGGTCGAGGGTTGATATGGGATGTGATACAGGTTTTGACATGTATTGTTGTTTTTATTATATTTGAATTTAGAAAGCTAGTTTTCATTTTCACGTTGAAAAAACTAACAAGCATTTATCTTCAAACCGCGTATTTTCGACGTTCAAATGTATTGTAACGTCATCTATACTAAAAATGTTTAGATCATGACGTCATAGTTGTTCCGGAAAGGTGTAATAAAGGGTGTGATAAAGGGTGAAATAAAGGGTGATGATACGGGGTGTGTGATAAAGGCGCGTGCTACTGTTCATATCAGGGGTACAAAATCTCCGTATTTTATACCAAGTATGTAATAAAGGGTTTTTGCACCCCTGCTATGAACAGTGGCACGCGCCTTTATCACACCCTCCGTATCATCACCCTTTATTTCACCCTTTATCACACCCTTTATTACACCTTTCCGGAACACCTTTGTACTTTTTATTCGGATTACCTCGGATCTTATTCTCTTTTTCTATGCATATCTGAAGTCGAAACTATGACATCATGATCTGAACATTTTGAGTATAGATGACGTCACAATACATTTGA
This sequence comes from Magallana hongkongensis, assembly GCA_016163765.1. Taxonomy (NCBI): domain Eukaryota; kingdom Metazoa; phylum Mollusca; class Bivalvia; order Ostreida; family Ostreidae; genus Magallana; species Magallana hongkongensis. Next base: position 71,834,340 of record WFKH01011581.1, read on the forward strand.
ACGTCGAAAATACGCGGTTTGAAGATAGTGATAAAATGCTTGTAAGTTTTTTTTTCAACGTTAAAATGAAAACTAGCTTTCTAAATTCAAATATATAATAAAAACAACAAACCATGTCAAAATCTGTATCACATCCCATATCAACCCTCGACCAATATCAGCCCTCTGGCCTTCGGCCCTCGGGCTGATATTGGAGTCTCGGGTTGATATGATGGGATGTGATACAGATTTTGCCATGTATTATTCTCTATGTATTTTATACCAAGTATAATATGTTTTACGGTGCTACCGTTATGGCTAGCGCAGCAAGAATTACACATACCTTGCATCATTGTCAACTTAGTGTTATTTAGTTATCAACTAACATCAAAAAATTTGAGAGAGAGAGAGAGAGAGAGAGAGAGAGAGAGAGGGAGGGGGAGAGAGAATTATAAGATTTCTAAGTTTTAAAAAAATCTTACAAAATGCATAGACTTGCTTCACCTAAAACCGTTCTTTACTTTTGGAGAGAATTGATCAGTTTGTAAAACGTAATTTGTGTTTAATTTGGTCAAAATTGTTAACGATAAATACAGTATTATTTTTTTTTTGTACCTTGTTGTTATCTGAATTTTATTTTTTTTCCTGGTTCATAATTTTTTTTATTCGTTTATTTTTTGCATTCATATTGCATACGTTGTATCCGTGCCCCCGGTCCCTGTTTGTAGGTGTGTAATTTCCCATTTACCAATTTAATGGTTTGACAATATGCAATATCTGTATAGATTTTTTAACTGTTTATTTTTTCTCTATATTCTTTTTTGTTTAGATCAAAATGACCAATTTTATTTTAATCTTCCCTACTTATACTTACTGTACATGCATGGAAAATTAGCTTAAAATTGGATCGATATGACAGTAAAGTATGGCTCTTGCTTGTATATATATAATCTCTCTATCAAAAAAAAAAAAATTAAAAACATCATCTGAGGCAGGTATCGCAGTCTATACTTAAATTGCTAGTACACGCATTACAGATGTTTGATCCACCTCTAAATTGATCGCGGGAAATATAGCACAAGATCACTGTGACGTCATACTTTAAAATCTAGAATCATTCGTTTACGTATCTCAACTCAATACGAAGGAATGGAAACCTGTAAAAAATCTCTGGAGTCTCAGCAAAGCTTGTGCGGTACTCAAAACGTGTATTCAAACCTCAAGGCACCGTAAATTACGAGTTAAAATATTAGCCATTTTTGGCATAGCACCACGGGAGTAAATATTAGAGAGCATTATGGGACCTAGACAAAAAAATTTTCTTGATGAATCTGTAGGTTTAGCTCGTTCTTTTTCCCGCACGCACTGGTTCTTAGAGCTCGCTTCGCTCGCCGGCGCTGCGCGCCGGCGAGCTGCGCTCGCTATAATAAAACTATTTCCGGGAGGGCAATATAACTATTTCCGGTGTGATTCAGCAATTTTCAGGGCATAGGAATAAAATTATCTCATTTGTGACATAGCGAGAAAACTTATTCTTAAATGTTATATATTCTTTTACAGCATGGAATTGTGGCAATCTATTTAAGTACGAGCATGGTAATTTTAACCAATGAATGATATTGCCCATACATAGAAATTCCTGTCTTGTGCACACATAGATCGGTAAACTCTTTCAATGCTTAGACAATGAAACGATGATGTAAGGTTATGAATCTCCAGCTGCTCTCTCTCTCTCTCTCTCTCTCTCTCTCTCTCTCTCTCTCTCTCTCTCTCTCTCTCTCTCTCACTCTCTCTCTCTCCGTATTTAAGGAAAATAAAACAACATTATAATAACAGATTCTCATTTTCAAGCCCTGAGTAAAATATGAAATGAACCGATTTTGATCTCTATAAATAACTGCTAAATTCCGATTTTGAGCGATCCATTTATGTATGTAGTCCTTGTTAAATAATCATAAACTTCAATATGTTTTAATTTTCATGCAGACCCGGGCGTAATCACTATTTTATTAAAATAAAAATGTCAAATTCTTTTGTTTTACGGTGTATTTTCCGGCCGTTTGCAGCTGTTTATTTTGATGCTACAAGACATATACACAGGTGGCCAATTTTCACACCCTGCCGTGGTCATTTTGTCGTGTGTATAGTCTGAGCCTGTGCTTGTCTGTTAGTTCCGAGTTTTTTCTTGATCCCAGACAAACAGAGGAATGTGTTCTATACTTGTACAAAGGTAGTTATTTTGTCTGTAAGATTCTTGTTTTGTTTTCTATGATGTGATATAGACGAGACGTGTTCTTTAGTTACTTGTCAAACCAAACAACGGTATCTTTATTATTGAAATCATTGAAATACCTGTAAAACAAATTTTAATTGGTTTAACTCTGTCAATTAAAAGAACTTTTAAACTGACATTTCACATCTTAATTTTTAAAAAAGAGATACTGCAGGCATGTTCACGAAGCTATCTTAGGACTATGGTGTGTCCTAAGTACATCTTAGGATACGTCTTAGTCTTTTGTCTGTTTCTCGAAACTCTCCTAACTTTAGGAACCGCCATAACTTTGTCCTAACTTTAGGACATCACTTACCTTGTCCTAAGACCATCCTAAGGCTGTAAAATCACGTTTTTTTGGGGATATCGGAACTGTTGTGAAGCTTTTTCTTAAGACCGGTAGAATAAAGCAATATATTCTACATTTCCAGTATTTCCGACAAATCTCAAATTCCCAATCCGGGAGGAAGTGGGGGGGGGGGGGGTGTATTTTTTTTTTCATATTTTTTTTTTTTTTAAAAAAATTGTGGGGGGGAGAGCCCCAAAACCCCACCCCCCCCCCCTTTCCCGTTGCTACATGCCTGCCCGGAAGCTGACAAATTAAGCAAATTTTTATTCGCATACTGTCTCTGTTTGGCAAATGAAAATTATCCACTTATTTTTAATATCTACATAGTACACTAAGTGCGTTACATTCTTTGTTTTGATTACTTTTGGAAATTATTCAAATGTCCTTTGCTAAAAAGCAAATTTACACTACTCTACACTACTCTACACTACACTAATCTTTAAAAAATTCGTAATGTTGAATAAACTGTATTTATGTATTTTCGAGATATATTACAACTTATTTCTGATTTAATATGTTCGTGTATTCTATATTTTGCTGATTAAAGGGAAATTGGTTGTGTTTGTATGTGTGTGTTTTTTACATGTAACGTTAAATTCTATGAAAAACGCGTGTTTATGTATTACATGTACTTGAATGACAAGATTATCAAATGTTAATTTACACTCAAAGAATGCACACGTGTAGTTTGAATAATTATTTGCTTACAAGCCAATTCTGTCCTGATACATATTTTCTTTATAAAAATAGCAGTCATTTGGATTTCGGGGGGGGGGGGTGTTTATTTTTCTTTTTGTTTCGTTTTGTTTTCGTTTTTGTTTTTTTGTTTTTGGTTTTTTAACTAAATTGTTATTGGACACTGATATATATATAAGTATTTGTAAATTTTAAAAATATGTACATTAAAATTACTGGTTTTAGGCCTATTGTGTTAATTAACTACCGACACGTACAATTTTCTCTGGCAAAATGTTTAATGATTTAGTCTACAAAAGTCTCTCAAATTCAATCTGTATGAATAAATGTGAAAAATAAAAATGGTTGTAGGCTAGGGTATCCTAACTTAAGATGTTTCAAAGTTACCGTCGAGCTACATCTTAAGACGTGTCCTAAGTTGATCTTAGGATGTTCCTAATTTTTTTTCTAAGTCATATCTTAGGAACACACTTGGGTCATATCTTAGGAAAGTTTCGTAAACATGCCTGCTGATCTACAATATATAAAGTAACCCCATCGCTAATCCACTTTTTAAATCCTAATATAACAAACACATTTTAGCGAATTCACTTCATTAAATTTGTATCTTTTTTACATGTAACTAAATTTTATTTAAAAATTGTGAAATAGTTCAAACATTGTCTCGGGCACCTGTTTCACTACATGTAACAATCTGTTGTATTAAAATCTTTGATATTGATTGATGCATTCTAGTTTTTCTACAATGAACAATCAAAGGAATACATTTCTACATATTGATACATGTATACACAACGGACGTTTTCAGTTGAAGCAATTCGCGACAATTTCACAACGGTAATATTATACAAATATTGACTGGGGTTGAGGGCAACATTGACTATATTAGCCCCCGAGGGACGAAATATTGCCCGACGCGAAGCGGAGGGCAATATATTCGTCCCAAGGGGGCTAATATAATCAATGTTGCCCGAAAACACAGTCAACATTTTTTTGTTATATGAAGAAACAAACCAAAAACCAAGAAAGGATTTGAAAACAGATCGCCGTTATTTTCTCGGCTCAACATAGAATTCACGAATTCAATTTTGCGCAAAGTTCCTTTCCAAAATATCGTCGGCATCAAAAGGTCACTGGTGATATTCCACCGTCCGTAAGAACTAAGCTAAAGATGTTTTACCTTATTTTACTTCCCAATAATTCGCAAATCCATATACCCGTTATGATAGCTTACTTGCCTTGACTGAATGCCTTTTATGACGTCACCTTGTTTTGGAGTCGCGAAAATTTATTTACGTCACCGTTTAAGAATCAACAAATCAGAAGCGATTAACTGGAATGGAGGGAATATTCTCTAGATATTATTCCTAGCCAGTCAATATTTTTCGGACGAGCTAATATTACAATTATTGACTATTCGTCTATATAGAGTTATATAGTGAGAATATACTACTGAATATAACAATTTAAAATATTGTCTCGGGCACCTTTTCATTACTTGCAACTTGTATATTCTGTTTTAGTTCCAGTGTTTTTCTGATCATGGGCAAACAAAAAAATTGATAATTGATATACACAACGGAAGTTTTAGTAGAATGTAATTTGCAGCGTTTAAGAAAAATAGTACTGTGGAAGTTCTATTTTGATTAGAACTCAAATTGAAAAAAAATCTCATTGTTCAAATAAGATTTTTTCTAATATTCAAATTATTCTCATTTTACAATATAAAATCCCTCATGTTTATTGTAAAAGAAAATAATTCTTTTTTGTAGTAAGAACAAAAAATTAAGTGATTGATTTGAAAAAAAAACCTTAATATAATCAGGCAATATAATACGGTTCATACCCGCTTTCTTTTTTTTTTTTACTTCAAGCTCAGATCGGGTTATTAAAATGAAATTTAGAAAAAAATAAAAAATCAAAATAATTATTATAAAAATTAATTACATTAGCTTTTATGATTTTATTTAAATCACATAATTTAGTTCGTTTTTCTATTAAAAGTGACCTCGGGGTCTCTCAGGGTTTCCTCAATACCCTCAGTGCGAACCTCAGGGTCTCTCAGGGTTTCCTCAGTACCCTCAGTGTCGACCTCACGGCCACTCAGGGCTTACTCAGTACCCTCAGTGCAAACCTCAGGGTCTCTCAGGGTTTCCTCAGTACCCTCAGTGCAAACCTCAGGGTCTCTCAGGGTTTCCTCAGTACCCCCAGTGCCGACCTCAGGGTCTCTCAGGGTGGTATTCTCAGTGCCTCTCAGGGTTTCCTCAGGGTCTTTTGATAGTCTCAGGGTTTTTTCATTACAGTAGTGGATCTTAAAAATTGAAAAATTAGAATTAAAAATTTTAATCGTTCTGAGTTTATGTATCACACCAAACGCGCTGATCACATAGTCTGTCAAAATCACAAGGCGCCGATCATCCATGAAAACGTCCTTTTATTAATAAAACGTTCATTTTCGAATACTTGAGAAATAAATAATTAAATTAAATATTGTGTCCACGATTTACAGGTATTACATTTATTTGAGATTTTACGAGCCGATACCGAAAAAACCCATGTAAAGACATCTGGTACATGCGCAGCTGGTAGAATTATTGTGCTCATTAGCAGCAGATCGGAGAAGTTATACAAATGTATGTTGCACGAATGTTGCATTAGTATTTGAGTTTGGTTTGATTATCGTATATTGCGTATAACATCGCGATAAATACTCATTCAATTCCGTCCGAAACTTGTTCAAAAGACAGATTGTGCTCATGTCGCAGGTAATTTTTAATGCTTTAATTCTTTTCAACGATCGACAATTTGTTTTTTCTAGTACATATGTAATCATTACATTTATTTTCTAGATCATCAGAGAAACTATGTTGAGAGCATTTTAACACCATGGGTATATAGACATGTATTCACAAGCGGGCGTGTTTTCCTCGGGGCTTCACACCTTTATCAATTAGGCCCCACCCCCACCTGAACTTACCTGAGGTAAACCGACCTGTTGAAAACCTCGGCCTTTAAAAACCTTGTTATGAAATTGTATTTCTGCGATGCTTTGATTTCTTAAGCTCATACTTAAAATGGGATATTTAAAGACGTTTTTGATCTCTAATTTCGTTTTCCTTTTTGGACATTTAGTCAGTGGTAAGTCTACGATATGAGTTTTTTTTGTTTTCAAATTTAACTGTTACTGATGTTTTTATACTATAACGCAGTTTTTGCAAGTGTTTGTTAAGAGGAGGCTAGAAAATATATCATTGTCTTTTACAATTGAAATCATATTTTATTTACAAATGATGTCAATACAATGTCTAATTAACAAAACAATAATTAAATGGAAACATCTGAACACATATGCATCCCTTTGCTATGAAGACAACTGTGACATGCCAGTTTTTGCGTCGGTAGTTGTCCAGTTTTGAAGATTTGTTTTAACAAAAAAAAAACTGTTCGTCTAAGAAGTAAAACTTTTTTAAAAATTTTAAAATAGCAGATTTTTACGATGTCAGTAGCCTTCAACAGAGTCTAGTAGTAAGCTTAGATTTTTTACAGCATGGAGATACAGATTTTATGTTCTGATTTAGAAAAGAGGAAAGAGCATGTGAGCATTTGACTATGCTTTATAAACTATTATTAAAAAGAGAGTCGTAACCTAATATGGAGTTGCAATGTATAAAATTAATTCTTCTCTTAATCTTTGATGAATGTGATTCTTTTATGGGTTTGATGTAGGCATTTAAGGAAATATATCACTAAAATTTAGATTCCACTTTTATTCTTAATTTACTTAAAAACACATTTTTTAAAAGTCAGTTATCGATCCCACACAAATATGAAATTATAATTCAGACTTATTGTTTTAATAATTAAACATTATGCAGATCGATTTTTTTCAACATACGATTGAGTTGTGTGTACGTTTTACTTTTAAATACAACACTTCGGACTATACAAAACTTCATTCGATCAGAAGATGAATTAGCTCAAGCGTAAATCAAAATCTATGAATAATAACTCCTATTTTTTATATTGATTTATGTGACTAAAAAACGAATTTGGTCGATATCAAAACCAAACGTGTGAAGACTGAAAATGTGTCCTTTTATTATTATTATATTATAGGGGTTTCCGGAGAGAGCGGTCTTTTTATTGGAGTTAGGAATCCTGCATCGATAAAACTTTTTACACAAACTCTTAAGAGTTTGAAAAATCTCAACAGTAATGTTATATTTCCGGTGAAGTTTAAAAATGCATGGATAACAAGTCTGACGTCTAATCCCCAGGAAGATGCGCTATTTGCAGCCATACAGGATTCAATTTATATTTATCATAACTTTTCTACCTGGCAAAATGATTCTGCCAAGATTACAATACTCTTTAAAGGCAGATCCTCGGCATTTGGACAAATTGCAATTGACTTTGTGTCAAACAATTTGTATTGGTGTGATTCTTTGTTTAATTGGATTGCAATGAAACCAGCGTTTAACGCAAACCATTTAAATTATAAAGTCGTAGTTCATAGAGCTCTAAATCAACCCGAAGGATTAGCATTGGATCCTGCGGACAGGTAATTATAAAATTTTGGATTTGTTTATTCTGTACAAAACTTTGGTTTTATAAAGCCTATACATTATTTATGTATATGCTTCTTTTCTTATTTTAAGATTGATGTTTTTCTCTGATAATGGCCCAAATCCACGAATTGAAAAAGCCTCCTTAGACGGACAGGACAGAGTGGTTATTGTTTATAAAGGCATATTAAGGGTTATCTCCCTTACTGTGGACATTGCAAATGATAAACTATACTGGGCAGATCATGAGAGGTACACTTTGGAGGGCAGTGACTACGATGGATTAAATAGGAGAGTGATTAGACTCAAGAACGTTGTTTCAATTACAAGCCTGACCTACCATCAAGTATTTATTATTATTTTTATTTATTTATTTATTTATTATTATTAAGGTCTTCCGTTTCCAACGGAAGACCTTATTGTTTTCGTACTGTTTCTTATTATTATTAAGGTCTTCCGTTTCCAACGGAAGACCTTATAGTTTTCGTACAGTTTCTTATTAAGGTCTTCCGTTTCCAACGGAAGACCTTATTGTTTTCGTACTGTTTCTTATTAAGGTCTTCCGTTTCCAACGGAAGACCATACTGTTTTTCTACTGTTTCTCATTCTTCTATATTATTAGGGTCTTCCGTCTTCAGCGGAAGACCCTACTATTATTCTTATGTTTCTTTTTCAATTTTCTTATTAGGGTCTTCCGTCTTCAGCGGAAGACCCTTCTATTATTCTATTGTTTCTTTTTCACTTTTCTTATTGTTATTAAGGTCTTCCGTTTCCAACGGAAGACCTTACTATTATTGTGCTTGTAAGATTATTCTTATTTTTCTTTTTTTCTTCCTAAACGCAAACTTTGAGGCTTCATATCTTGCTCATTTCTGAACGGTTTTTGCTCAAATTTTCAGGGCTCATAGACATTACAAAACACTATCTAAAACATTTCATAAACTTTAAAATTCCTCTTCCGTTAACGAGTTATTCCCCTTTTATAATTTTTTAGGGCCTTTGGTTTCCAGACAAAGGCTCCGAGACTATGATAGCAGGGAATGGGAATCCAACGAATTTGAATAACAGAGACATTGAAGTTGTGCACATCGATTTTTGTTTTTGGATTACGTTTTTTATTTAGAAAAAGGTAGGGGTCAAAAAATAGGATTCCAAAAAGTGCGAAAATTCAGACATATTTTTCTTTGTATCTTTTAAACGAAAAATATTTTGTTAAAACATGTACAATAAAAGTTGTGCAGAATGTTAAGGGCTTTCATTTGACACCAATAAAAAAGGGCTGGCCCCTAAAATTAAGGGTCAATAGCACTTGAAAGTTTTTGCTTAATACCTCAAAAACGGTTAGGATTTCGATATAGCTGTCGCTGGAAAAGTTGTTTGTTGGGATCTCATAAAGGTCGTTACAATGTTATTTTGTTGGTGATTTGTGTTGTATGAGTGTAAAAAGCTGTACATGTTAACATGTACCTCGTTTAAGTTGGCAAGTTAACGAAAGTCTATGTGCGTGCAACTGGCATAAAGTTACCACAGAAAGTATGCTGGTTTATACAGGAACTTTTTTTTAGAATAGATTTTTTTTTAGGAGTTTATATCAGTTTTGTTAAGTTCTTATAGTGCACAATCCCTAAAACGAGAATCGGAAAACAAAACATTCTTCTTCCTTTGTAGTAAAACACAAAGTACGGATTTAAAATAAATCTATGTATTACATTTGAATTTTCATACTGTATGCATTTAAAATCTACCTTGAATCAGAGCTGTGTGTGTACCGTTACGTAAGCTATCCCTCACCCGCGGCCTAGAAAATCGGTCACCATGGTCGCGACGAGGCTAACTAGCGGTCAGCGGTTATCTAATACACGAGAGTTGCGTCTCTCATATATGAGTTTATTTAGCCGCGAACTCGAGAATTGTTTTAGTTTATATACCCGTAAATAAAATACAAGATCTGTTTTTATTTCTTCATGTTATAAGAGTTTGTCCATCTTGTTTTTATTAAATTAAACATTAGAGTGTAAAGAAGACGTTCTGAAAATTTATAAAGGCGATATTACTACAAATCGGAAACTTCGTCAGACTTAAATTAATGGTTGGTTTGTAGGTCTAAATTTTTTTTTAAATCTGTACAAATATTGTTTTAAATCAACAAACAACCCACAAATATTAAAACTTTTAAATGATGATCATCCCTCGCACATGGCCGAGGAGATCCCGTGCGAGTGGTCAGGTTTGTGTTCTTCTACATGTACCTTATCACGCGTGCATGTTTCAGACTTTTGTACGAACACAACTATTTTCTTTTATTATGATTTCAACTATGATATTGGTTTAAGATGAAAAGATAAAATTATTTTATATGTACAGTTGATTTAGCAATGATTATTACGATTGCGCACAAGGTAGTTTATTATAATCAAAGTTCCATGTTTCATGTTTGCGGTAGGTGCTGGCACGATAAAAGGATGTTCTGAATTGAGGCATTTGGATTTTTTATAATTGGCAAAAAGATAATCAGATTTGACGAAAATCATTTTTTTTTTCGGCGACTTCTTCTTATGTGTACCATTTTCACTTTCTCACCTCGGGTTATGTTTATGGCTGCAGATCATCAATTGTTATGTAATTTAGTAACAACGTATCGAAGGTTATCGAATATTATTGAGTATCGAAGTGTGCTTTCACTACAGTGGTCAATTGTTAAAAAATAAGGCTATTATTCGAAGTCAATCATCTTCACATTATACATGTAGGTGCGAAATCGTAATCGGATAATGTTGGTAATAAATCAACCTGTTGAACACGCTAAACTTCTACAGATATGAACGGAATAATATATTATACTTAAAAGTTTTAAGTCAAAGGAAAATTGTTCTCGGATTAAGAAGTTGTGAAATACGACTACATTATGCAATGCAATCGGTCGCCATAGAAATCATCAAAGTATCGAGTGTCGACAGATTTCTTGTTTCTTTGAAATACATGTACCATGATAGTTTACTTCCAGAGTCAAGCTAGCCAGCACTAACTCCAACGCACTAACAAAAAATTAGTTAAAACTATCGATTATTTTTCAAGCGTTTTCGATCCCGATGTTAAACAACTGAAATTATTAGGCCGCCTTGCACCCAAACTAGGACTTGTGCTCATTAGGTGAGTCCGGATTCCTCGGGGACGGGTGTACCCTCGAGGATTCCGGCGCCAAATTAAGCACTAGTGACAATGATATCCGGCGCCAGGGCGCGGAGTAGACCTTAAGTGAACAAATTATTTATGTAATGTAGCGTTCTAGACAAGGCGCCCTGCGCCCAAACTAGGACTTGTGCTCATTAGGTGAGCCCGGATTCCTTGGGGGACGGGTAATCCCTTGAGGATTCCGGCGCTAAATTAGGCACTAGTGACACCGATATCCGGCGCCAGGGCGCGGAGTAGACCATAAGTGAACAATTTTTTTCTGTAATGTAGCGTTCTAAACAAAGATTGCTTATGACCTAAGTGTGTGTTATGATTTTGTTTCAAAGTTATTTTGTGAAGTTCAACTTCATTGGAAGAAATTTCATAAGTTGTGTCTGCTTTATACTGTTTTTAAGGAGAAACATTGGATATTGCTTTTTCATTTAAAGATTGGTGATGACTTGAGGATGTGTCATGAACTTGACCCAGGGTCAGTTGATCAAGTTTAAGGTCGTTTGAAAAATAAATGTTTCTTTCTTGTCTGTCATATCTACATGTAATATACATGGAAATGATTAGAAGCTAAAATTTGACACAAATATTGCTTGTGACATGTACTTAAATACGTCCCGACTTGAATTTTGATCATCTGTGCAAGTTAAGTGTCATTATAAGAAAAAGAAGCATCCATTATTTTCTAATAGATAAATACTTTAGTTATGATTTTGTTTTTCATAGTGGGGGGGGGGGGGAGGAATTATTTGTGAGGTTGCTCACAGAACCGCCAGTTAGTCCACTGAGAGCACTCTCCCCCTTTCTCGCAACCAAAATTCACCTTAAATTAACTTGAAGGCTATTGAATTTTGGGGCATTGTTCCCCCTCCCCCAACACACATTTTAGTAGAAGGCAATATAAATTTTTATGGCAAACTGAAAACAAATTATAGCTGCCTCCCAACTCCCCCCCCCCTCCCCTATCACTACCACGGATTAGATATTGAAGATTAATTTTTTCTTTTATTGGCTTGTTAATACATTTCGGATAAATTTGTTCCCCGAAGCAAAAACGATGCTGAGTGCTAGCATTGCCAAACGTTATACGGAGAGTTGTCCCTCCCACTGAGCACCAATCGTACAGCACACCCTCAGGTTGGAGAAGCCGTCATCGTTTATTTTTGATTTTCTGAACTTACTTTTATCATATTGACAATCCTGTCTGATTAAAATCACCACCCTTCTGCTTACACTCATCAGGGTCTGATAGATATCGATAACAATTCATCTTCACATGACCTCTATATTTGCATACAACCTAAATATATATCTCATTTACCAAATACATTATTTTATCTGTTAATGAGAGGTGCAA
>WFKH01011581.1:71850701-71880400 GCA_016163765.1 Magallana hongkongensis
GAGGAAATAGGTCGCGGCTGGACTAGCGAGCGGTCTACCGTTATCCAATACACAAGATTTGCGCCATGTTGTTATGCACACATGGGTTTGTTTATGTAGCTGCATACACAAAGAATTCCGATTTTAACGATATTAAACAGTAAAAGAAAAAAGATTATACCTTTTCCTTCTATGAAATGCTGTTTTAGTCTCTTAACTTAAAAAAAAAAATAGATAGTATGACTGTCATTGAAAAAAGGCGTTCTTTGTGATCTTGTTTATGTCATAAAATAGTTTTATTGTTGGAAAATAAAATTCATATATCTAACTGCAAACATTTTAAACCCACCACGTTGAGTGTACATTTACATAACACGGGCCGAGGAGATGCCGCGCTAGTGGACAACCGAATCGCTATAGTCTAGGACACAGGCTTCTCGTGTTTATATGTTATCAAACATTTGAATGTTCATTGATTCTTTGTTAAATTATTTTCATTTTCAATTATATTGGTTAAAGATGCACCAAACCATTGATATAAATCAAAGTGCGTAAAATGAAGAAAAAAACTGCCATCAATGAATATAATACAACGAGAATTTAATGCATTACACTACCCATTAAGTATCTGAATTCTGTGATAATTCATTTGGCTAACAAAATATTAGAATTTTTTATGAGTTATGAGAGAGAGAGAGAGAGAGAGAGAGAGAGAGTAGTAAGTAAAGTGAGTTGAAATATATTTAAAAAGCGATCGAGATAAGGCAGCTGTTACATGCTTGCGGTAGGTGCGGGCACGATAAAACTAACCATTGCCTGCTAACACGGAAGGAATTGGAAGAAATCAGTGTATACCCATGAATACCGCGGCCGGGAAAATCGGTCACCATGGTCGCGGCTAGGCTACCTAGCGGTCAGCGGTTATCTAATACACAAGACTCGCAATTTTATTTAGCCCGTAACACAAGAATTGTTTTAGTTTTGATTACACATAAAAGTTTATTCTTCTTCAACTGGATTAAACGATAGGGTGTCAATTAAGAAATCGTTCAGTTAATTAATAAAATAATGTCGTTCTCAATCTAAAGCAATATCAGACATAGATTAATTGTGGGTTTAAAGTAAAAAAAAAAGAGAGAGAGAGAACTTCTATATGATAGATTTTAGTCATTATACTGCAAACTTTTCAAATCTTCCTGTGTTCTGACATTGTACCTTTTCGTAATCTATCCTTCGTCCACGACCGAGGAGAATAGCCACTGCTGCACTACCTAGCGGTAAGCGGTTATCTAATACACAAACACTTACACGTATATGAACGTGTTTGAGTTTATATATGTTATAAGAGTTTGTCCATCTTGTATTTATTTAATTAAACTTTGGAGTGTATATTAAGAAGTCGTTCTGAAAATTAATAAAAGCGATGTTACTTCAAATCGGAAACATCGTCAGACATGAAGTAATGGTTGGTTTGTAAGTCAAAAATGCTTAAAAACTGTACATATAATGTTTAAATCAACAACAAAAATGATGATCATCCCGCGCACATGGCCGAGGAGATCCCGCGCGAGTTGATATTCTGCATGTACCTTATCACGCGTGCATATTTCATATTTTGTACGAACACAACTATTTTTTTTTTAAATTTATGTTTTCAAATATTTATATTGGTTTTAGATGAAAAGATAAATTTATTACATGTACAGTTAATTTAGTATTGATTAATACGATTGCGTACAAGGTTGTTTAAAAATCAAATCAAATTATAATCAAAGTTCCATGTTACATCTTTGCGATAGGTGCTGGCACGATAAAAGAATGTCACAAATTGATGTATTTGGTGATTATTTTAAAGAATATTCACATAAGTTTTTAAACAAGTTTTGTTAATATTCTATCGGTCACATATTAATAACTTCTTAAGTGTTTCTACATGGTCTTTCGTTTCATTGTAAAACACGAACAGTCGGTCAGAAATCGGTCAGTCTGTGACTCTGTGTTAATTCAATCGCCACGTGCGGCCGAAAATCTTGTGTAGCTTCAGCGCACACAGCTGAGAACATATATAGACCAAGGTTATTTATTGCTGCAGATCATCAATTGTTATGTAATTGAATAACAATGTATCGAAGGTTATCGAAGGTCAATGGGTATCGAAGGGTGCTTTCACTACAGTGGTCAATTGTAAAACAATAAGGCTTTCAATCATCTTCACAGTAGAGGTGAGAGATCATAATCTGAAAATGTGGTTAATAAATTAACCTGTTGAACACGCTTAACTTCTAAAGTTATGAGCAGAGTAATATATATTATAATTAAAAGTTTTAAGTCAAAGGAAATTTGTTTCTGTGATTTAGAAGTTATGAAATACGACTACATTATGCAATGCAGTCGGTCGCCATAAAAATCATCAAAGTACTGCAAGTGTCGACAGATTTCTTCTTTCTTTGGAATACAATGATAGTTCACTTAACTTATAGCGACAGATCTGCCTCCCAAAAATATATGCGCTTCTCAAAGTTACACTTAAGTGAGATAGATATGTGTTCTTGGAAATTTTTAATTATTTATTGCTAATTATATGAAAATTGATAGTAAAATTTAACTTTTTATTGAAGTTGTATAACATGAGGTTGTAATGCAACTTAATATGCTTACAAGATTAGCTACAGCCAGTAGAATACTAATTGTAGGTCAACAATATATGAATACCCAATCTATTAAAATACAAGATAAATAGTTTCCAGAACTATAATAATATACATGTGTACATAAAGGTTGCACCCTCATTTGTATGGCTGTGGGTGAGGAGGTAAACGTGTAGCGATGTACATACAATGTATGTCTGCATATACAGATTCCGGACCGTGGCTACAGACGATACCTATTGATAGTCTTTCAATAAATCTATGCGCAGTTTTATAACTTCTTCGAATTTCTTTAAAACGGACTTTCTAATTCTTCCTCAGAATTCCAATTTACGAAAGCGCAATTAAAGTTTTATTCAATTTAATTTGTCAGCCCACGGGCTGACTGAAAACTCAGCAGAATATTTTATTTTTTATACCCCCGCTCTGAAGGAAGAGTGGTATACCGTTTTACCCTTGTGTGTCCGTCTGTCCTTCTGTCTGTCTGTAAATTCGTAACAAAAATTTTTGTCGCAATTATCTCAGCAACTATTTACTGCAGATGCTTGAAATTTTAACATACTATTTGTTTAAGCATGCCATACCGTGGGATATATTTTTGTACCAATCGGACGTCAACTTCCTGTTAAATGACGACTTTGTTTATTTTTAAGCCAAAATTTTGAAACAAATTTTCGTCAAAGATTCATCAGCTACCTTTTATCGCAGATGCTTGAAATTTTTACACAGTATTTGCTAAGGCATACCATTTCGTGGGGATATATTTTTTGTACCAATTGAGCGTCAACTTCCTGTTAAATGACGACGTTGCTTATTTTGCATATTCACATCAGAGCGGGGGTATCACTAGTGAGCATTGGCTCACAGATATCTTGTTAATTCTGGAATAGTATAAAACAGAAGCAATAATGCCTTTATGGCTTTCGCTTCATCTTCCTATTTATTTGTATTTTTAACCTCAAATTTAGAACTGTAGGAATTCAGTTCAAAACTTTTCAAAAGCTTTAAAAACCATACCAATTAGAAATCATTTAGATTTAAATTGACACATGTCATTGATGAGACATCGTCGGAACCCACGGGTCTCTTATCTGTTACATTGCTTTCAATGCAGTGTAATGGATAGAAAACACGTGGGTTCCGACCATGAGAGGAGAGTGAAAATGTGCATACAAAACATTGGTCAATACATGCATATTCAAAAAAGTACAAAATATTAACTAAAACAAAAATTGCTTTTGACCTGAGGGTGTGTCATGACCTTGACAAAAAATTATTTGGGCAAGATCAAGGTCACTGTCAAGAAAAGTGCAAAAATCGTGTCCGTTCCATATCATTTCTATGAAAAAAACATTGAAAGTTCTTTCTCACACAAAGATTGCTTATGACCTTAGTGTGTGTAATGATTTTGTTCCAAGGTTATTTTGTCAAGTTTATAATTTGTGTCTGCTTTATACTGTTTTTAAGGAGAAACATTGGAATTTGCTTTTTCATTTAAAGATTGCTGATGACCTGAGGAAGTGTCATGAACTTGACCCAGGGTCAGTTGTGCAAGGTCATTAAAAAAAAAGCTTCTTTCCTGTCTGTCTTATCTTGTATACATGGAAATGATTAGAAGCTAAAATTTGACACAAAGATTGATTGTGACATGTACTTAAATATGTCCTGACTTGAACTTTGATCATTTGTGCAAGTTCAGTGTCACTATAAGAAAAAGAAGCATCCATTATCTTCTAATAGAGAAATACTTTAGTTATGATTTTTTTTCTTAGTGGGGAGGGGAGGAATTATTTGTGAGGTTGCTCACATAACCGCCAGTTGGTCCATAGAGAGCACTCTCCCCCTTTCTCGCAACCAAAATTTCCCTTTTAAAAATTAACATAAAGGAAATTGTCCCCCCCCCTTCCCCAACACACATTTAAGAAGAAGGCAATATAAATTTTTATGGAAAATTGAAAACAAATTATATTAAACAAAATAATTTATAGCTGCCTCACAACTCCCCCCTCCCCTACCACTACCACAGATAAGATTTGGAAGATTTTAGTAATTTTTTCTTTTATTTGCTTGTTAATACATTTCGGATAAATTTGTTCCCCGAAGCAAAAACGATGCTGAGTGCTTGCATGACCAAATATTATACGGAGAGGTGTTCCTCCCGCTGAGCTCCTCTCGTACAACGCACCCTCAGGTTAGAGAACGCGTCATCGTTTATTTTTGATTTTCTGAACTTACTTTTATCATATTGACAATCCAGTCTGATTAAAATCACCACCCTTCTGCATAGTGCATACACTCATTAGGGTCCGATAGGTATCGACAACAGATCATCTTCACATGACCTCCATATTTGCCAAAAAACTAAATATACTCTCAGTTACCAAATACGTGCCTTTATCTATTAATGAGAGGTGCAAATCTTCAATACTCAGTCTAGGGGTTACATAGAAAGCAGGCATGAATTAATTTGCCTGTCTTCATTTAA
The DNA here is from genome assembly GCA_016163765.1 of Magallana hongkongensis. Lineage (NCBI taxonomy): Eukaryota > Metazoa > Mollusca > Bivalvia > Ostreida > Ostreidae > Magallana > Magallana hongkongensis. The sequence continues at coordinate 71,855,814 of WFKH01011581.1, forward strand.
AAAGTTCCAATAAATTTTCTAAAGCCCTGATTGGTCAGAAGTTTGAAGATGACCCCCTATCAATACCTGTCAGACCCTATAAGGAGAAGAAGGGTGCTTTTAATCAGACGGTTTGACAATCCTTTTCCGACAGGAAGCTGCGACGGAAGACCTATTCGTTGCAACGAGCTCGGCTCTAGTTATTATTATTTTTTTCCAGATTTTGTGCACGCGATTTCTCAAAAACTATTCGACCGATTTCGACCATTTTTTCACAGATGATGGGACGTGACGTGAATTTTATATGTTTTTTGAAATTTTTGACGTTGTCACTTCCGGTACCGATTTATCGACCATTTTGTATTTTTTTCGACCTTTTTTGTGCAGAGCTGATCTCAGAAACTATCAAAGATATGGCTATGAAATTTTAAGGATATGTAGACTATAGCTTGAAGTTGAGCCCTATTAAGTTTTATGCTAGTGGCGCTATTTGTTGGAGCTCAACGAGGCACGAAATTTGGGTACTCATTTTGTTATTCTTTTTTCCCACGTTTTTCCTCGGGAGAATATCTCCGAGATGACTGAATAGAATTTCCTCAAATTTTCAGGAACTATACATTGTGATAATATCTCCAGGTTTTTTCTATTTTTATTTAAAAATTCATTTCCGGTTGTCCGTTTCCTGTCCCACGACAGGAACCTCGTTTCCTCGATATTTCAGAAACGACAAGGACTTGAATATCCAAACTTTGTAGGATGATAAACCAATGTCTGTAGACGTGTTTCAACTTTTTTGTTTTGTTCGTCGTAACTTCCGGTCGTCACCGGAAGTAACTAAAAAATATTTTTTTTTATGTCTTTAAGTTATTATACATAGAATGAATATATTAGTATAAATTATTACTTATGTCATCAATGCGATGTTGAATAAACAAAACAGGTCTGCTTCCAGTGAGATATCTCAATTATTTCAGGTAGCTTTTCAAAAACAAATTTTGTACCCGCGTGATCTCAAAAACTGTAAGTGATTAAGACATGAAACTTACATGCATTATAGACATTTAATAGAAAATTTATTTAACCACTTTCAATTTGTCCTTCGTCACTTCCGGTCCTCACTGGAAGGGTTCAAACAAATCAAGTTGTTTGAAAGTTTAAATGTTTTTCTTTGACAATTTTAGTTCAGTTGATAAACAATAAAGAACAGTTCTCTAATGTTAAAGAAATACTAACTTTATTTTCACTGAGCACTTCCGTTTGTCCGTTTCCTGTCAAGAGACAAACAAACATTGACTCCACGAGATCTCAAAAACGGTGACGACTTGAACAACCAAACTTTTTGGGATGATAGCCCTATGTGTGTAACTGTGTTTACATTATTTTGTTTGATTCGTTGTAACTTCCGGTCGTCACCGGAAGCACTTCAAAAATTATTTTTTTCTTATTTTTTTTTATTTTACAGGGAATGAATATATCAGTATTAAATCTTATAGTTGTTATCATTACAATGTTTAATAAGCAAATATATTCTACTTCCGGTGAGATATATCAAATATCTTAGGTAGCTATCCATTTTACAAATTTGATACCCGCGAGGTTTTAGTCACTGTAATTGATTGAGACACGAAATTTTTATGAATGATAGAAAATGGATTGAAGATATGTTTAACGGGTTTTATTTTGTTAACCGTCACTTCCGGTACTCACCGGAAGGGTTCAAACTATTCATGTTTTTTACAAGTTTAACAGACTTTCTTGGGTGTTTCATCTAGCTTGATAAACAGTGATGTACACTAGGCAAATGTACAAGAAATACCAGCTTTTATTTTCATTAATCACTTCCGTTCGTCCGTTTCCGGTCCCGAGACAAAAAACCTAGTTTCAACAAGATCTCAGATTTGGCAGATAGTATCGATATTTCACCGTGTCATATTAAACAAATCGGACGGAAGACCTACTCGTTACTCGTAACGAGATCTAGTTATTATTATTATTATTATTATTATTATTATTATTATTAATGTATATTATTTTGTTCTCCCAAGCTCAGTCTCAAAGTACTTTTATTATTCTAAAATATTATATACAAGAAGTTATAAATGGTAATGACATGTTTGTCCGTTTGAAATATTTTAATAAAAAATGAAATCTCTTGACTGGCATATCGGAGGCCCGAACCCATAATCTTACAGGATATATTGTTGGTCCCTTCGATACCAAAGCCAAATGGTTTGTTGTTCATAAGGGTATGATGGAAAGGATATCAGATTAATCATATTTCCATCATGAAAGACAAATGTGTTATTGTCAATAAAAATAACGTTTCTATAAAAACTAATCAAAAGTCACATTTGATGGTGTAAGGTGTATTAGCACGAATGAGACACATCACAATTTTTTCTATCCAATGCTTACTAGTTGTGATTTGGAAAATAATAAAAATCTTTAAACATTATTTTTACCAGGTTTATATATTAGAAAACATATAAAAATCAATGTTAAATTTTTATGCAATGAAATGTCAAATTATATGAAGTCGGTAAAAATCTTTTTTGAACTATTTTGACTATGTTTTTGCTGTTGAAAAAATACCTTGTTATTATGACGCATTCCTTTAAATGTAAGTTTGCACCTCACATGGATAAGCTATCATTACTTTATTTTTGAATCTTTAAATTATAAACACCGGTATATAGGGATTTCCTAACTGTTTCCAAAGCACTTTCTTTTTATATTAGTCGAAAATTCATGTGTATATAAAAATCAGTATAAAAATTGAATTAGAATTATTTTAGTTATATCATAATTTGAATATGTCAAACTACTTTTTTTACGAGTATGTTTAGTTTACGTATTTTACGACTTACCTTGATATCTATCGTCTGCTGAAAAATCCGCAAAACGTCACTAATTCCATGGATTACTTGCATATGATTCTTTTTTTAGAATGCTATCCACGCAGTCAGTTCTGAGTTTAGATTAATGTTTGCAGTTGATATTTTGTCTGCGTCGTTATTGTACTCCAATAGTTTTCTCTCGGAACAACCCACTGCAATCACTGTGTTCGATACAGAGTTCCCAGGACCCTTAAACGGTGAGTTAGTAACACATCTATGACTCTATTTTGTCATATATGTAACTATCCTTAAAAATTATACCGTAGGTAAAAATGTGTATCATATTAGAGAGAAATTACCTATCGACAGATATCTTTTGTAAACGAGGAAGATAATTAATTGATAATAATGTTTTGGTCGCATATTTATTGTTTTAGTTTGAACAAGATAATCAGTCGTTCACCCCTTGTAAAATATGATTGTAAAGTTCTTATACAAAAAAAGTTGCCTTATCTTAAAACTTTTCTTTAATTCAGATTCTATTTGTTTAATAAATGCATTTGTTTTGATGATTTTTATCGTTTTTTAGTAATGTAACTTTCATTAAAAATAGTCAGACCCTACTTACAACTTGTGTTGTGTATGTCTTAGTTTGCATTATCATCCGTTTTCTTTTGAACTGTCCCGTTGTTATGAATAATAGCACTGAGAAGGTGGTTTTTATAGGTAAGTGTGCTTTAATTAAATTTTATACATTTTTGGCCAGACAAATAAGAACATTGGATATAAAAAATTACTTTATATTTTAATAATTTCTATATGTGCAACTTGTTTCCATTTACAGACACCTGTGCAGCTTTAAATTGCCAACACATCTGTGTAAACGCAGGATCAGGACCTAAGTGTCTGTGCTCTGAAGGATTCGAACTTGATAACACTACTAATGCTTGTATAGGTATTTATATACAAAACTTAGATAGACAACGCCACAATATATCCGTAGTTGTCGAATCTGAAAGATTCACGGTAAAAACCTAGGATATAGAACTTAAACATTGTTTTTGAGCTTCCAAAATTAGAATTAGCTGAACGTATGATGGTAAAAAGAGGTTTACGAATTGGGAATATTCTAGTCTGATGAAAACCCGTTAACGCATACTGTTTTGGGCTCATTTATGCAAAATATCTTTCTAATGATAACATTCTTTGACCAAACAATCCCCGAGTATGAACCCACTTTTACTAGACACATGGCAATTTTGTTTGGGTAATTTAAACATAAGATTTCAATTATATCACTACTAATTAAGAAAAGGTATGTTTAACATTTACAATTTTCGTTAAGTAAAGTGTTTTGTTTTATATAAGGAAACTCTTAATAATTTTTAAAGATAATGTAATGGAAAGGAATGTTTTATGATAAAATAGAATCACAATAGTTTACACAATAAGCCTCAACACCCAGAGTATTGCAAAAGTTGCATTTTCAATCTCATTAAAAAGCAGAAAAATTTAGAAAATGAACTATTATTAACTGTTACTGCGGGTGCGATATAAACTCATTGACTGTTACTCCGTGACCTTATGGGACGATTTCTTTCAGACCTGACCTTGTTTTTCAAGAGAGGGTTTATAGTTAGCAACTCCTCTGGGTTCGCTATGCATGAAGTACACTCAGCCAGTGGAGGATCACATGTGCGTTTCATTGGACCTTTTCCCAACTACATTATCGAAATGTTTGCCGTTGATGCAACCTCAGATATTATTTACTTCGTGGACAACCGAAGCAGTTCAATAAAGAAGCAAGAAATTGTTACCGGACAAATAACAAATTTAACCTCAAAAGTATCCGCTACAGGTAGCATTATTAAACTATTTTAAAGTACAAACCGTTTTTATTATTTTTTAATGTTTATCCCGACTTATCAATCAAATATCACGAAGAAAAACTGCAAAACTAGGTATCATACACGTGTGATATATGTGTCCAAGGTTCGTTTGAATAAACAATTGATTGAGCAATTCTTTATTAAAACTTTGATACTATATACTGAGTTCAGTTCAAACGATGTATTAATATATTTTTCATATTTGAATAACAGACCTGATATTTGACTGGATAGCAAATCTTCTAGGATGGATAGAGACCAGCCAGTCAAGCATAATATCGTTCTCCATTAATGCCGAGACTGCCGCTACAGTATACTCTAATCTGCAGCAACCAGCTTCTCTAACAGCAGATCCTCACCATGGGTAGCCATGATTTTTATTTTAAGTTCGATTTCTGTTAACTGTGAGAAAATGATGAATAAACCATCTTTATGGTGAAAAATCCAGGCCCTTCTTTAAATACACCACTACGAGTGAATATGGGAGGAATTTATTCATCTGATTATCAATATCGAAGTCACCTACGTTTTGGACTGAAATTTCCATGGTTACCTGCACGTTGTAACAACCATTATTATGTGTCAAAATACGATCATTGTACAGTTTCTTGTTTGAAATGTGGAAGCCCTTCAGTAAATTATCTATTTAATAAGAGTGAAATTTAAAGATCGGGTGTGAATATTGAAGTTTATTGTCATTTTAGCTAATATAATCATTTCGAAATACCCTTGATCAAATGAACTTCAACTCAACAAATTCTCGTTAAAACTACTTTTATATACATTTCACCTTTTCTTCCATGCAATTGATCTTTTTTATAGCTATTAGAATTTAACCTGTGCGCGCACAGATTGATCGAGTTAGATGAACAATTTTTTTTAAAAAGGCAATAATTAAAGTTTTGCTTAACCATGCCCTTTCTGTATGTACCACCATTTATCTTCAAAAGATTTTTTTCCATTAGACTTTATAAGTGAAGATCAAGGAAGAGAGTGACCCTCCCCTAGGTTAGATGGTCATCCCCTCCACCCCGGATAATTTTTCTTCATATGGTTTAAAATAACAATTAACTTATAACGTGTGGGGGATGTTTCCCCCTTTTTACTTGTCTTATCGTCACAGATCAAGACACAATTTTTTAAACTAAAATGTAATCCACACATTTTCATGAGTGTGACTGCGCCACTGCAAATTGTCGATTACAAAGCTCAAATTTATTCCGGTTCAATTTTCGGATTTTTTAAGACTAATTTCTGCTGACGATTAATTATTTAACGCTAATTTAAGTGTCGATTTGAGAAAGTGAACAACGCTTGTGATTTTAAACACTAATTTATAACGCCGAGTCTTAAAATCTACAGTATTATTTGATAGAAAATAATGACAATTACTATTACATTTTGACAATTCTATATATCTAAGCGCCCTGTACTGGATTTCTGGGAAAGAAAAATCAATAATTCGTGGATCTTGGGCTAGAGATTCGCCAACAGTTTTGATTTCGACTGAAAAATTGTACAATCCTAAGTCATTACAATATGACGTCACAAGTAACAGGTAAGATAGATGATTAACATACATGTGTAATTTGTTTGGGATTTTCTTTTAGTCATTAATTTAATTAAGATATATAATGATAAAAAGCTCTTATGCTTTTGTCCTTCATAGATTATATTGGCTAGATCTCACGAACATTAAAAGTTCAATGCCGGACGGTTCGGGAATTAAAGACCATGTCAACACAAATGGAGCTACAGATGCTTTTGTATATAAGGTTCATTTTTTATAAAGCATTGCCTTCATATGACATTTTTAAAATAATTTCAAAATGAAAACATTGCTTGAAGTTAAAGAAAATATATTAATTATAGGGAATCTTTGGTTGGATAAAGGGAGACTACATTTACTTTGCAAGAAACTCAGAGTCGAAACCTGAAGTTGTACTCCATACCATGCAACACTCAAAATATGTCGTTGTATTTGATCCTTCTTTGCAAGAAGACAAACGAGGTAAAAATCATCTTCAAATTTTTCTGATTCAACTTATTTTTACTGAATCAACTCGCAAGCCTATTGTCATAATTTGGAAGTTTTTTTCATAAGTTTTTATTTTATTTTATTTATTTATTTATTTATTTATTTATTTATTTATTTATTTATTTATTTATTTATTTATTTTTTATTTATTTATTCATTTTTGTTTAATTAGTTTTTTTTTTTTCGTCAGGTACCTGTAATATCTTAAATGGAGGCTGTGACGAAATATGTGTTCCAGAAAAAAATGGGCGTAGATGTGAATGCGATATTGGTCGTCAACTTCAATCAGATAACAGTTGTGACAGTGGTGGGTATATAGAAATCTAAAATATTCAATATTGACCATATACTTTAACCTAAAATAAACTGATATGCTAACGTACATAGCGTCTGTGGTTGGTAAGGGATACCCTGGGGTAAACAGGACTATACAGACGGCGTATACAATAGCAAAACACAAGGCTGTTTTTTCATTAAGTTTTACATGTGCATTTACATGTATGACATGCTATTTCTTTACTTTACTGACGCAGTAGTAGAATGCTGATATTTTCACTTCTCCTAAAATTAATAAACATCTATCGCGCGCAGATACAGTCCTTTAAAGCATGTATTTTTACAATTTTATGTTATTCTATGAAAATTTAATGATATACTATGAGATTTGTATGCAATGCTATGGGATTGTATGCTATGCTATGGAATACTGTTCGTTATCACCACATTTCATACGTCCAATACATTTCAAAGTAAAACATCGATAAAACATCAGTATCAGTAATTATCAGTAATTCGCAATTCAAAAGTTTAAATGTACAATCATTAAATGACTAGTTAAAACAACAGATATTAATGTGTGACGGTTGTTTCCTTGCATATATTTTCACGAAAGTTTCTTATTAATCCTTTTCAACGAAACATTATATTTAAAGAATATTTTTCTCTGAGGAAAATAAGGAAACTTTAGAAATACTCTTGTATAAAAATTATTTAATCTCATAAAAGAAAAAAAATTAAAACTGAGTTGAAATTATGTTGTATGCTCTGCTATGCTATGCTATGCTATGCTAAGCTATGACGAAACAGATTTGTATGATATGGTATGATATTTGTATGCTATGGGATGTGATTATAATGCTAAGATAACATTATTAACATTTGTTAATTATTCCGCGGAGTTTTCTCTGAAAGCCTCATATTCAGTTACAAACAATATTGGTGAGCTCGTGTGAATAGTTTTTATGATTGACACCGACAAATCAAGTCTTTTTTTTTGTGAGAATCGCCATTCATTGTGTTATTATTAATTGTAGATGTGCTCTCAATAAATTTCATTCTTGTATCGGATATAACCCACGATAGGATACTTCAGATTGATCTTCAGACTGGCACTGTTGTGAAATTACCTCTAACGATAAACAACGTTTTAGGACTAGTTTTTGATAAATCAACAAAGACACTTCTTTATTATGATGACTCAACAAATACGATAACATCGACGACATTAGACAGAAGAAACACAACTGCCATCTATGCAACAGGTAAATTGAACATCCACTGATTATGCAACTGTTCAATGTTTAAATCAATTGCATTATTTTTACAAGATGAAAAACTTTTATATATCTATGCTCCAAACATATTATTTTTAATGTTTATAAATATTCCCATCTAAGAATGATTGTGAATACAATGCATCTATTTTTGTCCGTCTTTTATTTCATCTTCCCGATATTTGTTTCCATTACAATTTTAGTCGGGCTTTGCTAAAAAGCAGAGTCGTGGCTGAAAGCAGGCAAAAAGCCAATGTTACTGTAAATAGCACGATTGCAAAAGTAAAACAAAAAGCAACAGCTTTTAAGTAAAAGCTTTAGCTTTACCAAATAGTTACACAGAGAGCCACGTTTTGTCAAATTTTTTTTTTTTTTTTTTTTTTTTTTTTTTTTTTTTTGCGAATAAATTTCGCGATGATTTTTTTTTATTATTTATTACGTGTTTTAAAAACAAGAATATGCATTTGGGGCATATATATACAATGCGCATTAATTTCCATGCTTACTTTACAAACCATTAGTATTCGGCTGCACATTCAAGGTATGGGAAATTGATTTTATAACACTTGTCTCAAAATTCAATGCACTGTTGATTTTGTTATACTAGAGAGACATAGTTGGTTAATAGCCGCCTGAAAATTTAGTCATTCTCTGACGCTTTGCCGACACTAAAAGCATGAGAGAGAGAGAGAGAGAGAGAGAGAGAGAGAGAGAGAGAGAGAGAGAGTCTTTACTTCACATTATGCATAATGACACATCAAAAAAAGCCTGGCTTTGAGTACTTCGGTAATTTGATTCCAATATGTTATGCTATTTTTACAAACAAATTGATAAAACATATTAGATATTAAAATGTGAGCTATTTATATCACTGGCATGTCTACTTTTTTACACGTCTCTTTGCTTGCAGACATTTTTTAAACAAAGTCATACCATTTGATTTTTCATAAGTGATTGTTCAGGTGAAAAATGAGTTCATAAAACCCAAATTTACGCTATCAAATGATAAAGATAAAATTTAAGTTTTGCGGATTTTTTTGTTTTGTCTTTTGCTTTAATGGTAGCAATGATGATCTAGGAATTTTAGTTCATCAAAATTACATCAAGGATGATCAATGAGTTCATCAACATTGCAACATTTTGAAATTTTGTATAGGGTACCTGAAAATTGAGAAATACATGTACATTCTATAGTACCATAATAGTTTATTTTAAGATCTAGGCTTTTTGATATCATTAACAGTTGTTTCTTCAATAAAAATGGAACTCGTAATTTTTCTAACCTTGTCATTGGAAATCTACAAAATTGTTTTGTTTAAAACCAGTCTAATTGCACACACAAGTACTCTGAAGATGACATTAAAAAAGATGCTTGAATTTCTGATAGACAACATCTATGTAGTTTTTTAAAAACCAGGCTCTCCAACAATCAGTTGGAATTCCCATTGGCACAAATTGTGATCCTCTATTGGCTGACATTTTTATATTCATATGAAGCAGAATTTATTCAAAAGCTTGTGCAAGAAAAAATAAAACACTTGCTGTGGCTTTCATCTCGACATTTAGCTATATTGATGATGTTTTATCCATTAACAACAGTTACGTTCACTCGTATGTTAACTCAATATATTCCAGTGAGCTTGAAATTAAAGATACCACAGATTCTGAGACATCTGTTTCATATTTGGATACATATGTATTTTACTAGAGAAAGACGTTAATGGTAACCTAACAACAAAACTATATGATAAACGTGATGATTTTAATTTTTCCATCGTCAGCTTCCCTTACTTATTTAGCAATATACCATCATCACCTGCTTATGGGTTTATGTCTCTCAACTTATTCGTTATGCAAGAGCATGCTCTACATATGAACACTTTCTAAAACGAGGCAAGCTACTAACAAACAAGTTGTTGGACCAAGAATATCAAGAACCTCGATTAAAATCATCTTTACGCCAGTTCTATGGTCGATACAATAATCTTGTCAGCAAGTACAATGTTTCATTAAGACACATGCTGACTGACGTTTTTCATACTTGTTAGACCATTATTCATACACCGGACTGACTACGGTTTTTTTTTCCCGTTTTTCATGATCATAACAATACGCACACGGCTACTGAGAAACTAGTTGATAAAACAGAACTATCAACAGTCTCGATTGAAGTCATCTTTTAGTAAGTTCTATGGTCATGGTCGATACAACGACCTTGACAGCAAATACAATCTTCCACTGGGTCGCATGCTGACTGACGTTTTTCTTACTTATTGTAAGACCATAATTAATCACCTAATTATCTACGGATTTTCCCGTTTTTCCCAAATACGAAAAAGAGCACACGGCAGGTGTGACCGGTCGGCAGAGGATGCTCACTCCTCCATGGCACCTGATCCTACTTCCAATTGCTTTAGAGGTCCGTGTATGCTCTGCTCCTGTTTTGTATTTTTCCTCTGGACTTTTGATTTTGAACTCTGTTCGTTATCACCACATGCCACTTTCCCAGACATCTCAAGAACGGTAACGATTTTCTAAACACTTGTTAAACAAAATGTATATGTATTTAAAATCACAATTGGACCTTTCATTTGACATCAAGAAATAGGGGCTGGTCCCTTATTTAGGGGCCCGGAAGGATGTAAAGTCTTTCATCCATAGCTGTTAACTGACGGGTATTTTGTAATATATTTTAGAAGCAAAACTGTTTATCTAACTGTTATTTATACATTCAATATACTAATGTTCTCATTACGTACATTAGGGGTTTTAAGGGACTAAAAGTTCAAAATTTTGATCATTGTTATCTCAAGAAGGAGAAATATTTTGAAAAGTGATATTGAAGAGCATATTGATCCCACGCCATTTCCAGATATGTTTCGTTGACGAAGATCAAAGGCAAGGTCATTTTTCCTTCTAAACATCGGACGGAAGACGGACGAACTCGTTGCTCGCAACGAGATCGTGTCTAGTTAAATTTCTTTTTAATGTGTGATTTACTAAATTAAATTGGCGTTGAATCTTTGCAAAGATCATCTATTTTTTTTTTTTTTTTTGAGTCTCCTGGTATCAAGTTCATGTTAAAATGAATACGTTACTCGTATGTTAGCATTGATCATATTCACATGAATTTATTTTTTTTTAGGATTTGTGCATGCTTATAGTTTGGCGATTGACTACTCCACTGGAAATCTCTATTACATTGCTAATACGTCTGCCACATCACAGAGTTTTATTGGAGTAGTTCACAAAACTAAATCACTACACAAATCTTTGATTTCCAACCTGCAAAATTCAGCTGATATCACTCTTTTTCCTTCAAAAGGGTAAACATTTGATAAGTACTTTTTAAAATTGCTATTGTGTTAGCTGGAGGTCTATAGCCCTTCAGAAAAATTAGAGTAGACAGGCCATAGAACTAAAGTGACTCGCATACAAAAAAAAACTTTCAATTTACGCCGCACAAATTTTGCGCTTGAGCTGATATGATTTTTTTCAAACATATTTTGTACTAATATATTCGATATCAAAAGAGTCCCAGACATTTAACTACAGATATCGTCGTTTTACATGCCTCTAAAACATTCTTAACACCAACATTAATCTTATAAAAAGGAGAAGTGTGGTAAGTAAAATGACGACTGTCGACCTGTACGTGAAGTAAAGATACTTCTCTCTCTGAGGTCGGTAATCGTGTTATGAGAAAGTCTGCGGCAAGTAAAGCAATGATATCAGTTGTAGAGTGTCTGATAAGTTCTATGGTACTAATTATTTCCACAGAATGTTTTCGAAAAGAAGGTTAATCAGTACAAAACTTGCGCCATTTTTAGGCCCTGTAGCTTTACACCTACAAAATTTTCTTGTATAGGTACAAACCTGCAGCCACTACTGTGTTGACCTATTGAACTGTAAAACCATTTTCTAAATCAAAGCAGCCATTTTTAATTATGAACAATTTTGAAATAATTAACATAAGCATTTTGGGTAATTTAGATTTCTCTTTTGGGTGGAATTTGGAAACAATACTAAAATCCGAAGAGCAGATATGGACGGCACATCAAAAACATATATTGCAACAGCAGAATCATTCTGCCTTACTATTGACTATATTGGTAAAGTTTTTTTTTTTAAACCCTAGGTATTTTTTTGACATAGAAAAATGATTATGTTTTGTATACTTAACGTTAACATTGTTTTATTGCATGAATTTAATGACCATTATAGCGAGCCGGTTGTATTGGACGGATGAACTTAAAAATACAATTGAGTCATCCGACGTCAATGGTGGAAATCGTCAAGTTCTGGCTATTGATATTGATGTTCCAGTGATGGATCTTGTCAACCAGGGACATTTTCTTTACTACACAGCACGGAGTCTACGGTTCGTATTACTACTGAAGTTTATAAATGCAACACAGATTTAAATGAATATCTGATAGTGTATATCATATAATGAATGAACTGTATACACTTAATTTACGACATTGGGAATATACACGTGTATTTTAATCAACATTACATTGCATTTTGTTTTTCTTTTACCTAAGGAGCGTCACTAAAATAAATAAAACAACTGGATTTAAAATTGACTTCATGGCCAACTATCCAGAGATTGGACAACTAGATAACATGGATATTTACGCCGATGAAACTCGCGATGGTAAATATCTGAAATGTTCAATTCAAATATCGATTTAAGATATCGTTCAGAAAGTTTAAAGTCACATCACCATGCCTTACTTTTTTTTATTTCTTATATAGTAAGTTTAATATGTTCGAGTAAAAATGGATTATGCAGTACATTCTGTTTCCCGACTTCAACTGGAAGAGTCTGTGGTTGTGAAGACAACAATAATCTCCTGTCAGATGGATTGACTTGCAATGGAGGTAAATTGTATATGCTATATTATAAATCTAACAGTGATATATTATGAATCGCCAAGTTTGAAATGTAGATATACATTAACAACGTCTCTCCGTTAGTATTTCGATGTCCAACTCTCCAGGTGAATCTGGATTTTATCAATTGTAACCCATATCCTGGACTGTCATGTGACTTCCAATGCAAACACGGATATCGACTTGCTACCAATGACACTGTTATCTGCGATTCTACTGGAAAGTGGTCTCCATCGACGGATACACTGTGTAAAGGTATGTTTCCACAGTAATGAAAAAAACAAGTAACCCTTGTGAAGAAGTGACCGCTATGTGATATCAATGGTCAGCATAATATAATGTCCTTATCAATGTAGAAATACCAAAATATCAACATGCTATAAATAGGATAAGTCTCACTCTTCTAATGTTAATGTTTTGTTGCTTATCGAAACACTAATGAATTAATGAATAAATAGTCTAAGGGGGAGTGTATTCAGAATTATATTCTTATGAAAACCTGTGTATAATCAATAGGTAACTGTATAGTTTGTTTGCATCTGAAGTTGATGCATCAAAATAACGACCCTTTGTACTAAACCTGTATATAAAGATTTACATGAAACTTTCACTGCAAAGCAATCAAACAAGTGCAATGTCATGTGTATAAAAAGTAAAATGTGCATGATGCTTCTTATGAATTCATTCAACCTTGATTGGTTTTCTGTTAAGCCTTTACACATTCCTTCATTCTTTAATTAAAAAGCTCACAAGGTCAAGTGCAGTAATTATGTCCCTTAACAAAATAATGTTCAAAAAGCAGATTGTGTTGTTAGGTAATAAAGAATCATGCATGATTCATGAAATCACACCATATAAATTCAACAGCGAAACAGCAATATATGTTTCAGTTTTATATATTTTTAGAAAGACGCTCTACTGCAGAGGGCATGAAGACGACAGATATGTCGCATCTGTACATTGGAGCCTTAATAGCAGGGACCCTTACTGTTGTTGTAATAATTGCCGTAATCGTATGTCAGCTGAAAAGACAGGACAACACAGGAAGGTATAAGCTTTTTATATTAAGGGAAACATAAAATGGTTTTAGATGCAAGATTAATAATTACAGTGGGGCTTCAGATATCCGGACACCAGATTATCGGACGCTTCAGTTAACGGAGAAACGTAGAACATATTTTTTTATACATTTGTCTCATTTATTCGGAATTTTGCGTTCCGGATCCGGACGGTCTGATTTTACCACAACACATTCTTTGATAACTATATCTTAATTTAACCGGTTGGTAAATTTTATGATAGTTATAGCGCTTAATACAATAGAAATATTATGCCTGTCAATTATGTTTACACCTGATTCGCGTTCTATACCTTCATGAGTAACTTGTATAAACACTGACCTCCCAAATCACTTTCAAATTACCGACATTGCTTGCACGATAGGATTAGTTACGCTTCACTTCTCGTGGCTTGAGTATTTTACCTGTGCACCTGTCGAGTGCAATATTTTTTTCAAACATCCCTTTATTTAAAAGGAAGAATGTGCTAAATAAATATTTAAAAAAAAAACTTTTTTTTTCATCTTGCTTAGTGGTGTATCTATTCAAAAAGTTATTGTCTCATGAATGTTTTGTTGGGTTATGTTAAAAGCGGAAGTAAAGGAAGAAAACATAATGAAAGCATATCAACTTTTCGAAAGCGTATTAGTGTATCTTGTAATTTTCCAGCTAGTAACAGTTGACTTTATCAATGAAATAAACTCTCTTGAAGTATAATTGATAAAATTTCAAAAACAAATCATCGTTTATGGTTGTGTCTAGAAATGGGTAGTCAAAATACATAACGTTAATAAGCACCTATCACACTTAAACACAATGAATTTAGCTAGATTCAGTTATTTTTATAGTCCGGCTAATATTTTTTGACAATAAACAATATGAAGCGTTGTACCTTGTATTAAAAAATGTAAATTTAAACGGACAACTCTAATGTGTTGCTAGCTAGTATAAAGGCAAAGAAAACAGTATTGATACATATTTAATTTATACCAATACATTATCATTTAGGACAACAATTGAAACATTTCTGATACCCGGGCGCTTCACCTATCCGGACGATTGGATTTGGAAACAAAAAAGTCTAGATAACTGAGGCTCAACTGTATTTGTATTCAATAAAATCGTGCATTTTAAATTTAAAAGGAAATATACTAAACTCATTATATGTAAACTTTGAGGAGTTTGAGGCCTTTCCTTATCATTACATGTATTATAAAATGAAATGTTTAGTGCTGTATTTTGGATCGATACCAATTTAATGCAGTTAGGATTTTATGATATACGATTACCTGTAATTACAAACAAGGAATTAGAAAGTATTACAAAATCCTGAGTGATATAACATAGCTATAGAGTATAATTTAGAATTGACGGCTAAAAGAAAGGTTTTATCCGATTAAACATGGTGTTTCTTGAATGATTTATTTCACATGCTTGCATAACAAATTCACTGAATTGATAAATTTAAATGATTTCAGATTTTATACGGACAGGTCTAATTCATAATACTGTACTGACTAAATGAAAAAATACATACCATATGAACATTAGTCAACTGACTGTTATAAAAAATAGTACGGATTTTGTACTGATTTCTATCTGTTTATATAGCAACTTGATAGCTCATGTCATTTATTTTCAGTAGTCCCAATGAAGGACAACGACAAAACATAGAAATTGATGTGTACTCTACAATTCAAAATGCCGGAAATGATGACCAATTAGAGCCTGTTTACTCCAGAATCGGTGATTCTGGGTATGAAGAGCCTGTGCAAAACACTTATATAACCTTATGTCCAGATTAAAGTGATATTTTTTAAAAGGTGCTACTATTTTTGAATTGTTCTTTTATCATTTAAATGTAAAAGTTTAATCGCTAAATTATTTGCTTAATTGAGTTTGTTAATTCAGACATTTACATGTAAGTATCATAAAACAAACCCTTTTGGATAAAATAAGACACAAATTTATATCAGCACAAAAATAACCTATACAGAGGTTTTAACATAGATTAAGATTTTTTCAGCACATATTGTGCATTAGTTTAAAGTGAAACAATAATATGTTATAAATTGCATCAGTAAACATTTACATTAAATCATTACACATATATAACGCACGTACATATTCCTAATGATTTGCTGGAGGGTTAAAACACAGTCTTTCCATTAAGCTCCGTAAAACTAATATGACTTGCACTTGAACCATATCTGTGTTTTAAAATTTATTGTATACTTTTCTTATAATTCTAGCAATGTTCTTTCACAAAAATATGACTGTTGTAATGTCCCTTTCACAATTGGCGCACGAGCACTTTACAACACTGCGCGATCGGAATTTTTTGGCTTCGAGCTATCGCATACGTTGCACGACTCTCGCATTCGTTGCATATATACATTGCCTATACTGGCCGCACGGCCCAGTCTGACGTTAAGTTATAACGACGTTTCTATAACGTCGTAGTCCTTGGTTTACCTAAGAGTAATATGCCGCATGCCGCATTCACCGTTTGGTCAGATGGTACAATCGCATACTCCATCAAAATATCGCTTGTGCCACTTGTGGATAAGTAAATTAGAACTATTTTGATGTTTTTCCTGTTTCCTCCATCGTTTGTTTTATTTCTATCGGTGTTTTACCTCAGTCGACACAATTTTATGATGGCGCACTGTTCCGTGCGGACAGCTGACGTCGCTTTTTCAGGCGTTTTTAAAGACATGTTCTTGCCGTAATATCTTTTAAAAGTCCTCTGCTAGTTTGAAAATAGCTTCAAATGACGTATGAAAATGAAGTACACCATACAGACTACATCACAATAGAAGACTATGAAGTTTTGAAATGTTTTATAAAAACTGTAAATATTCATATCTAAAAACTCAATTGCAAAGTTTGGACAATTTTTACGCTGGGCCGTGCGTCCTTTCCGTGACCTTGAATACATTTAAATTTTAGTTTATTTCTATGGAAAACATTCAAAACCACTTTAGTTTGATTTGAAATTTTATGACAAAGATTTAGATATACAGTATGTATTTATAAACCCATTAAAAATGACAAAAACGCGATTGTCCACGAACTTTTTGGACAACCCTTGTATAATATAGCATA
Organism: Magallana hongkongensis; assembly: GCA_016163765.1. Taxonomy (NCBI): domain Eukaryota; kingdom Metazoa; phylum Mollusca; class Bivalvia; order Ostreida; family Ostreidae; genus Magallana; species Magallana hongkongensis. The sequence goes on from WFKH01011581.1 coordinate 71,873,175, forward strand.
TTAACATGCAATTTATTGATGAATTTACACAATTCTTTTCAATTCTAAAGCGATTAAATGTAAAATTTCATGCGTATATATTTTATACAAATATGAAAATCACTTACTGAAAAAGATACTTGTTTACTTTGATTCTAAATCATCAAATAAATTATTTTTTAAAAACTTTATACATCCGTCCACCCAAGAGGAATATTCTTCAAGCATTGATCCAAATATGTATTGAGGTTTTGCATTATAATTGAAGATGTTGATTTCGTCTTGCGAGTTATCTAAACTTTAATTCATAGGTTTCCTTGAAACCACCGGTTACATTTTTAATCAGGCCAAATTTCCTTTCAATGGAGAGTTGATTTAGAATAGCCTTTATGTTGATGTTAATTTGAAATATTCTTAAAATCTGTTTTTATTAATGCCAGCAAGAAGGAAGGACGAATTTCTGATAAGGATGATACGGTCAAACGTTAAAAGACAAAAACATATATTGGAAACAATTTTATCTCACCTGAATCAAAATTTCAAGAAAACTTTTCTGTTTACCTACTTTCGTCGTCTTTCTGGGTTTTCTTTAAAACAATGTCATTTCAAAAAAGCCATTCTAACCTTACTAGCACTATATACCATTTAGTAAAAAATGAAAATGAATCATTAGACATAAAACACATTAATGTGAAGAAAATTGCCACTTGATCTAACAGTATAACTGTTTCACACAGTAGCTAAGAATAGTTTGATTTTCCACGAATGTGCATAATATTACATGTAATTACCGTGATGAAAAGGATTCTGTAGTTTTTAGCTCGCCTGAACCGAAGGTTCAAGTGAGGTTTTTATTATTACCTGTTGTCCGGCGTTCGTCCGTCCGTTTGTCCTCCTGTAAACTTTTCACATTTTTGAGTTCTTCTCTAAAACCACTGGGCCAAATTTAACCAAATTTGGTACAAAGCGTCCTTACGGGAAGGAAATTCTAAATTGTTAAAATAAAGGGTGTAGCCCTTTTAAACAGGGAGATAATTGCCAAACAGTGAGTATAGGGTGTGTGTTTTTAAAAACATTCTTTTCAAGAACCAAGAAATGCCAATATTTACACAAAAGCTTGCTTATATAGTCAAAATTCTAAATTGTAAAAATTGTTACCCTCGCGTTAAAACTGGGGCCCCAGGCTGGGCTCAAAGTTTAACATAGAAATACGTAGGAAAAATATTTAAAAATCTTCTTCTCGAGAACTACTCCACCAGAAATGCCAATATTTAGACCAAAGCTTGTTTCTATAGTGAAGATTTTAAATTGTAAAAATGGTGACCCTCGGACTTAAAACTGGGGCCCCAGGCGGGGTTCAAAGTTTACATAGAAATACGTAGGAAAAATGTTTTAAAATTTATTTCTTAAGAACCACTGAAACAGAAATGCCAATATTTATACAAAAGCTTGTTTACGTAGTGAATATTCTAAATTGTAAAAATCGTGACCCTCGGATCAAAACTGGGGCCCCAGTAGGGGTTCAAAATTTTACATAGAAATACGTAGGAAAAATGTTTTAAAATCTTCTTCTCAAGAACCACTGCACCAGAAATGCCAATATTTACACTAAAGCTTGTTTCTATAGTTAAAATTTTAAATTGTAAAAATCGTGACCCTCGGACCAAAACTAGGGCCCCAGGCGGGGCTCAAAGTTTAACATAGAAACACGGATGAAAATTTTTTTAAAAATTTCTCCTCAAGAACCACTTCACCAGAAATGCCAATATTTACACAAAAGCTTGCTTACATAGTCAAAATTTTAAATTGTAAACATTGCGACCCTCAGATCAAAACTGGGGCCCCAGGCGGGGCTTAAAGTTTAACATAGAAATACGTAGGAAAAATATTTTAAAATCTTCTTCTCAAGAACCACTCCCCTAGAAATGCCAATATTTATACAAAAGCTTATTTATATAGTGAATATTTTAAATTGTAAAAATCGTGACCCTCGGGCTAAAACTGGGGCCCCAGGCGGGGTTCAAAGTTTTACATAGAAATACGTAGGAAAAATATTTTAAAATCTTTTTCTCGAGAACCCCTCCACCAGAAATGCCAATATTTATAAAAAAGCTTGTTTATATAGTGAATATTCTAAATTGTAAAAATGGTGACCCTCGGACTTAAAACTGGGGCCCCAGGCGGGGTTCAACGTTTTACATAGAAATACGTAGGAAAAATATTTTAATATATTCTTCTCAAGAACCACTGCACCAGAAATGCCAATATTTACACCAAAGCTTGTTTCTACAGTTGAGCTTTTAAATTGTAAAAATGGTGACCCTCGGACCAAAACTGGGGCCCCAGGCGGGGCTCAAAGTTGAACATAGAAATACGTAGAAATTTTTTTTTAAAAATCTTCTCCTCAAGAACCACTTCACCAGACATGCCAATATTTACACAAAAGCTTGCTTACATAGTGAAAATTCTGAAGTTCTAAAGTATTTTCAATGTTTAACATAGAGATACGTAGGAAAAATGTTTAAAAAATTTTCTTCTCAAGAACCACTGCACCGGAAATGTTAATATTTACACAACAGCTTGTTTATATAGTAAAGATTTTAAATTGTAAAAATCGTGACCCTCGGACCAAAACTGGGGCCCCAGGCAGGGTTGAAAGTTTAACATAAAAATACGTAGGAAAAATGTTTAAAAATTTTCTTCTCAGAAACCACTGCACCAGAAATGCCAATATTTACACAAAAGCTTGTTTATATAGTGAAAAAAATTGGGGCCTGAGGTGAGGTCAAAGTTTAACATATATAGAAAAAAATGTTTAAAAATCTTCTTCTCAAGAACTACAATGCTTCAATTTGTGAGATTACTATGCAAGCACCCTTAAATAATGTAATCAATAAAGGCGTGACCACCGGACTAATACTGGGGCCCCAAGAGGGGTTCAAAGTTTAACATAAAAAGAAATATTATGGAAAATGTTGAAAAAAAAATTCGAGAACTACAAAGCTACAGTTTGTGAGATTACTCAGCAAGCATCCTAAGATAGTGTAGATTCTAAGTTGTTAAAGCCAACCAAAAACCACGGAACAATATTAGTGCCCCAGAAGGGGTTCAAGGTTTAAAATAGAAATAGCATATGCTACGAAATAGAATGTTACAAAGAACTGTTGTTCATGTGAGCGATGTGGCCCATAGGCCTCTTGTTCACAAAATAATATAGAAGCAAACGTTAAATCTAGAACTGTAAAATCAATACTCATGCAGTTTAGTATTTGAAAATATTAAAAATGGCTGACACTGTAATTGGAAAGTGGGCTCACATTTGACAATTAAGATATAAAAAACAAATCATTTAAAAAAAAATTAAAATGTGAATTTATTATTCAAAGAATCTAAAATATGTTTTAAGTCTGTTTAAACAACAAACCTGATGATACTTAATTCGCTTGGTTGGGGTTCATATAGATACAAAGAAAGGGAAAAATGACTCTAACATTGTTGCAAAGAAAAGACCAAGGTATATTTGTATATTTGTTTGTTTTTTTTAATAAAATCAGCTCTAAGTATAATGATCAATATTTATTGAATTGTTTATCCATGTACATTTTTATTTCTATGAATAAACTTTTTCACACAAACATATATATGCATCTCATGCTAAGATTTTCTGAAACAGACAGGGGAATCATGAAGCAAAATAAGACGCTAGTTGAGAACCGTAGAAAAAAGTTTTATCTTTTCAAGAGCTTTCATAGAGGAAGTAGAGATATAGATGTGCAGAATATTTTATAGATTACAATTATACAATTATTACGCGTGCCAAATTGCTATCATTTAGTGAATCCCGAGAATGCTGGAGCTTCGCTCCGTTATTGCTAGATATCGCTTGATTCCCCCGCGGCACAAGTAGATTTATATCAGACTAGTATATGATCTAATGAACTATACTGAAAGGAAGAATATTCCAGGTTTACTTATGTTAATCGACTTTGAAAAGGCCTTTGACTCTATATAATGGGAGTTTGTCTTTCATACACTCGACTTATTTAATTTTGAAAATTCAATAAAAGAATGGATACAAACCTTTTATAATGGCATAAAACATGAATTATTCAAAATGGAATAATATCAGATTATATTTACACGCAAAGAGGGTACAGACAGGGTGATCCAATATCACCCTTTATTCCTGTTCTGTACAGAAATATTAGGAACAATAATTACAAATAATAAAGATATTAAAGGCCAGGGTCAACCTAAATTTTCTTCCACCTGGTAGACAATTAAGGCATCCGATCCAAATTAGGACCAATTTTTCCCAACCTTGAATATACATCATGTATTTAATACTTTGATGTTAATTTAAAACATTTAAGAGTAGAAAAGGATTTACCGAGAGAAATTTTCAAAAATATTATTAACTAAGCAGTAATTAGTTAATGAGGATTGCATTATGGTCTATGGAGACAAGTAAAAAAGTAAATACTAGGGATATCAATAAATGCTCTGATGGAAAGATGTATTTTATCATTAGAATACAAAAGCTATTGAAAATAAATTTTATACCGTATATATTTTTTTAGAATTAATTTTTATAGAATAAAAGCAAAAGGGGGGGGGGAACACTTCTAGAAAAAAAGGTCATTAATTAGGACACATTCTACTCTTACATATTGATACTTAAATGGGAAAATTATGTCCAAGTATACTGAGTATTAAGCCCATACATATCTGTTATGCACCCAGATTCAATGAATCTGGGGCTATTATGGATCGGATACCTTAAGCCTATAAGGGCAAAGAGGCGGGGCTACCTCCATCACTGTCGGTGATGCTGATTAGAGTAAACATTACATGCGGCTCAGTCCCCTTTGTTTATACACTGGGGTAAACCCATAAAAGTGTATAAAAAGAGCTGCATAAATTTTTAACAAAGATAAATAAAGATAATAAAATTTCAATATGACAGCCTTGAAACAATAATGTCTTAAAACATAAAACTTGATCCAAGTAACATTTAGCAGTTCCCCCCAAAAAATGATAAAGCTTACAGAGAATAATCAGAGGTTCTCTAGAAATATTTTTCATTCAACTGATCAAAACACCTGTAGATCGGCATTAGGATATGAAAAGAATTAACAGCTGGTTGTTGATAGCTCAAATACAACGTTAATAAAAGAAATGATTTTTTTCACAAGCAAACATATTCACGTGTGCCTTATTTACCCCATATTAATCATTCTGTGGTGGGAACTAGGAACCAGAGTCAAAATGGAGGGAAATGGAAGAAAATCACAATAAGCTGGGAGAAATGTATATTGCAGCTTTTGAAGTAACAAAAAGTCATGGAGAAACATTTTGTTAGCTTTTGACACTGAGTTGGGATTTTAATGAAGTTCCTGTTGAGAAAAACAAGAACGGGTTTATTACAAAGTTCTGAAGACAGTGACCCACATCTTGATGACTGTGATAAATCAGGTTCGGGAGCCTGAGGATTGAAGAATGTCAGCTTTGTTTATGTTATTCTTGCATCGTATACAAAACAATGGTGGATAGTGGAAAGTACACAGCAAAGTATAGTAGCTCACACCAATAGAAGGACAGGTATCTTGCTTTAACTTGGACATTGTTGTCCCATAGGAAGTTTTAAAAACATAACCCAGATGTATTTATAAAAAAGAAAGTATTGCATATGAACTCGCATTATTGACAATTTATCTACCACGGATAGGGCATTATGCATCTTTATTGTGGACTCGGTGAGGATATTTATGTGGGCATAAGAGCAATGTGGTTATGTTTTAGGTTTTTAATAAACTTTTAGAATTATCACACAGACAGTGTTATTCATGTAAAGGATTAATTTTTAATCAATGCTAAGGTAAAAGACTTTTCCGATACATTTCTCATGCTGTGATGAGTAATCTACAGAGCACATTGCTACAGCCACTTCCTGTGTAAACAAAACATTGGTTATCTCGGCCTCCAATGTCAATCACTAGTTTAGAATTCAAAATTCTGAGCTCCAGAACTTTATAAGATGAATACTCTCTTAATAATTTTTTGTTTGTAAAAATTTTAATTCCAATCGATAACTGCATTGGTAGCTACTTCCACACCAAAAATTGAAATTTGTTATTCTCTTTTTTATTTTCTGCAGAGAAAATTGAATTTCTTATTCATTTTGTGATTGGCTGCTATTTATACCCAGGTCCCGGACTTTAAAGGCATAACAATTGGAGATACTGACTACAAATCTCACATTACGCAGATTATACATCTTTATTTACAAATGGATCACCAGAAACATTAGACGGCATTCTTAGAGAACTAGATTTTTTGCTGATATATCAGGACTAAATATAAAATATTCTAAAACCAAGATGGTGTGGATAGGAAGTAAAAAAAAAATTCAAAAGAAAATTTTCACCACTCGAGATGGAAACTTGATTGGAACAATACAAACATTGACTTATTAGGGATAAAATTCTCGGTAAACTTAGATGGTATGAAAAACTTAAATAACAATGCAAAACTAGAGGATATAAAAAACTTATAATGCGGTGGAAACAACGTAAATTAACAGTATTAGGAGGGTTAGCAGTCATAAAATAACTGATCATTCCAAAAATAAATCATTTAATACTTACATTACCAAAACCAAGTTAAGACTTCTTAGAAAACTTTGAGAGAGAATTATACCTTTATCTTTGGGGAAGCAAAATACACAAAGTAAGCAAACAAACTATTATCCAAGACTATAGATCTGGCGGTCTTAAAATGGTAGACTACTCCAACTTTATTCTGGCTTTGAAATCAATTGGATAAGGAGATTAACTCAATCAACATCTTAGATGGTTTTCATACTGCGCTTTAATCGCTAAATGCGAGAATATAACATGCATCGAACACTTTTAATCTATCAACGTGTCAAGGTCTTCTTTTTCATGTTTGGTCCATCGTTTGCGTATTCTTCTATAGAATCTATAATATGTATAAAATTTTAATGCCAGTTGAAAGATCGGGGTTCCCTAGTTTTCACAATTTACATTGTAGTTCTTCAGAGGAAGAATTTTAAACATTTCTCAATATATTTTAATGTTGAACTTTGAACCCCCTTTATGGTTCTAGTAAATAGTCCGGGGGGTACAATTTTAACATTGTAGAATTTACATTATTTGTGGACGCTTTCATAGCAAATTCTTAAGAGAGGCTGTCTGTAATCATCGAGAAATTTTTGGAAAGTGCAA
>WFKH01011581.1:71880500-71911437 GCA_016163765.1 Magallana hongkongensis
CTTTTTTAAAGATAATTCTCAATGGTTACTGACAGCCTCTCTTAAATTATAGCACTGTAGTTCTTGTGAAGAAGATTTTCAAACATTTTCCCTATTTATTTTTATATTAAACTTTGAACCCCTCTTGGGGTCCAAGAATTAGTCTTGGGGATTCCCGATTTAAACAATTTAGAATTGTCACTATATATACACGTTTTGGTGTAAATATTGGCATTTCTGGTGCAGTGGTTCTTGAGAAGAAGATGTTTAAGACACACGCCCTATTTTCACTGGTATGCTATTATCCCCCTTTTAAAAAGGGATTTACCCTTTGTTTTAACAAATTAGAATCTCATTCCCATAAGGATGTTTTGTATCAAGTTTAGTTAAATTAGGCTCAGTGGTTTTAGAGTAGTCAAAAAGTAAAAAAATTACAGACGGACGGACGACGGACAACAGGTGATCAGAAAAACTCACTTGAACATTCGGTTCAGGTGAGCTAAAAACAGCACACAGAATATTTTCAAAACATCTCAAAGTATTCACATTAACAATAATACAATGTTACTGTTTCTTTAAAATTGAGTGGTGCTTTAAATTACAATGAATAAAATGTACTGAACTTGTTAAGCAATTTACAGTTATGAAGTTGACAAATATGCTATGTTTGAACTCCGTTGATACCCAGAATTTGTATATACATCTTTCTGTGCAATTTTACTTAGTTTAAACATGCACGATAAGCATTCAGCAGTCGAAAACCCTACAAAACATTGACCAATGGGCGGCATGGTATTGTTAGGTATGTATTACGATTTAGTAGAGCAAATCACTTTCTAGCCGCCGCTTGTGCTCGATAGACCAAACTTGTTTTATTTTAGGGTCGTCCGTCTTCAGCGGAAGACCCCTCTTTTATTCTATTGTTTCTTTTTCACGTATATTATTTTTTTTCTTTTTTTTTTCATAATAATTTTTGTGCAGACGATTTCTCGGAGTCGTCCAATTTTTGTCAAATTTTCAGCATCGATATATCATTATCTGAAGTTTATATATCTTTTTCGATTTTGTAAAAATCATTTCCGGTTCGCATTTATCCTCCATTTTTTCATTTTTTCTTTACTTTTTGTCCACGCATCTCCTAAAAAACGAGTAAAGAGAGAAAGCTGATATTTTCAAGGATGATAGAAGACATCCTAGTGTAGCCTCCCGAGGAAAAATCATTGTCTGGAATTTCCGAGTACGGAAGCTAGCTGGGGTGAAAATACAGGTCACACATTTACGATGATTTTTTTTTTGTCCACGCATCTCTTTAAAAAACGAGTAAAGATAAAAAACTGAAATTTTCAGGAATGATAGAACACATGCTAGTTGTGTTTGCAATTCTGGGTCCGATGACGTTTTATTCGAATTGGTTGGATAAAATTTAATTTTTAAAAAAAATTAAACTCAATTATATTCTGTTTAAATGACCTTAGACCGATTTTAAAACATAATATCAAATTTGCGTTTGCAATTCTGCGTCTGATGACATCTTAATCGAATTTATAAGATGAATTTAAATTTTTTTAAAATTTCAAACTCATTAAAATCGTGTCAAAATGACCTCAAACTAATTCTTAAACGTGATATCTAAGTTGCACTTGCAAATTTTGCGTCTGATGATATCGTATTAGAATTGATTGGATAAAATTTAAATATTTCAAAATCTTTAAACTCATTTTAATCGTGCAAAAATGACCTGAGAACGATTTAAAAACATAATATCAAAGTTACGCTTGCAGTTTTGCGTCTGATGGAATCTTTTCGTATTGATTGGATGAAATTTAAATTTTTGAAAAATTATAAACCCATTTAAATCGTGTCAAAATGACCTTAGACTGATTTTTAAAATGATATCTAATTTGCTCTTGCAATTTTACGTCTGATGACATTTTATTTGAATTGATTGGGTAAAATTTAAAATTTTCAAAAATTTTAAACTTATTCTAATCGTGTTAAAATGACTTCATACTAATTTTAAAACATGATATCTAAGTTGCGCTTGCAATTTTGCGTCTGATGACATCCAATGCGAAAAGATTGGATGAATTTTTTTTTTTAATTTTAAACTCATTAAAATCATGTTTAAATGACCTGAAACCGATTCTAAAACATAATATATCAAGTTGTATTTGCAATTTTCGTCTGATGAAATCTTATTTGAATTGATTGGATGAAATTTAAATTTTTAAAAATTCTAAACTCATTCAAATCGTGTTAAAATGACCTCAGTTAATTTTAAAACATAATATATAAGTTGCGTTTGCAATTTTGCGTCTGATGACATCTTATTCGAATTGAATGGATGAATTTTGGTTTTTTTTTAATTTTAAACTCATTTTAATCGAGTTAAAATGACCTCAGACTAATGTTAAAACATGACATCTAAATTGTGCTTGCAATTTTGCGTCTGATATCTAATTCGAATTTTTTGGATGAAATTTAACTTTTTTAAAAATTTTTAAACTCATTTGAATCGAGTTAAAATGACCTCAGGCAAAATTTCAAACATGATATCTAAGTTGCGCTTGCAATTTTGCGTCTGATGACATCTTACTCGAGTTGATTGGATGAAATTTAATTTTTTTTTAAAATTTTAAACTCATTTAAATCGTGTTAAAATGACCTCAGACTATATTTAAAACCTGATATATATCAGTTGCACTTGCAATTTTGCGTCTGATGATATTTTATTCGAATTGATTAGATAAAATTTAAAATTTTCAAATAATTTTAACTCATTTTAATCGTGTTAAAGTAACTTGATACTAATTTTAAAACATGATATCTAAGTTGTGTAATAGTACCGTGTTAACTTAGATATTCAGTAGGTCCGACATTAGGACTTAAGGACTTAGGACTAAAGTATCAACACACAGCTGCCTGAGTCCACGTTTTATTCTGAACGTATAACATGCGTAAATCCAACAAAACAATTCGTACATCAAAACACGGGAGTGTATGGTAACTCGTACATATAATGTTCGTAATGTTACATCTCCTTTTTTAACAGAAATAAAAACAAAGTCCAGCAGCATAACGTTTAACCATGCGATGATGTATAATAGTTTCAAATACAGAATCAATTCACAGTCAATTTACATAGACGGCTTGATTTTGGGAATACAGACTCTGCCTGAGCGTGTAACATAGGGTTTGTTACTGGTTTGAAATGGTGACATATTTTCAAAATTGGGTTTGGGTAGGGAAATGGGACTTAACTCCGAGTCATCTGTTTGGGCTTCAGCTAGAATGGGTAAGTTAGGATCAAATGTGTAAGTTTGCTCATTTGTTTTCATGAGATGGCGCCTATTCCTACGGTAAATACCACCGTTTGGGGCATTGACAACATATGACCTGTCATCAACCTTGGAAAGCACAGTAGCTGGCTTCCAGGATTTGTCGTCTTGTTGAAATCTAACACTATCTCCTATTTCAAGAGGGGCGAGTGGTTTAGATTTTTTGTCATAATTATGCTTTTGGTTTTCATGGTTTTTGTTTAACATGACCTTGACCTTCTCATGATCGATAACCTTGGGGAGAAGTTGCTCATTTAGAGTTGGTAAAATTGAACGCAGTTGTCTACTTTGGAGGAGTTCCGCCGGGGAATAACCAACTTCTAAGGGCGTAGTTCGGTATTCGAGAATACCTAAGTATGGGTCACGGCCATCAAGCCCGGCCTTTTCGAATATTCTCTTCGCAATTTGCACTGATTTTTCAGCCAAACCATTCCACTGAGAGTATCGTGGGGAGGTAGTTGCATGAATAAAGTCATACTCTTTAGAGAAATTTGCACATTCCTGAGAGGAATATTGAGGGCCATTATCTGACACTACCTTTTGGAGGATACCTAACCTAGCAAAAATACTTTTAAGCTTTTGAATTATTGTTTTGCTCTTTGTGTCTCGAAGCTGGACGACCTCAACGTGTCGACTGTAGTAATCAGTGACAATCAGAAAATCCTTGCGGGGGTCAAAATAGGCTAACACTGGACTTGGACTAGAAGTGATTAGGTCTTTAACCTTGTCAAAAGCTTTGCTTTGGGCACTATCCAATTGAAATAATACGTCCTTTGCAAGTAGATTCCTAAGGGGACTAGTTATTTCGGACAAGTTAGGTGCAAACTTTGCTAAGTAAGTCACCATACCTAGGAAGGTCTCTAATTCAGATTTATCTTTTGGGGGGGGGGGGGGGTTTCATCTCTCGCACAGCAGAGACTTTATCAGGATCTGGACCCACACCTTCTGAGGTTAGCAAATGACCAAAATATTTCACCTTTGTGACTCTTACCTCTAATTTGTCTTTGTTTAGCTTAACACCTCTCTCTTTTGACCTTATGAGAACTTTACGTAAGTTCCTGTCGTGCTCTTCCCTAGTTTGACCAAATGCAAGTAAATCATCGACTAAAGCTACGACACCGTCAAGACCTTCATAGCATTCATCAGTCTTTTTCTGAAACTCGTCTTGTGACGACTTGAGTCCAAAAGGGAGTGTAAGATACCTATAACGACCAAATGGCTTGTTAAATGTTGTCAGGTAAGAAGATGCCTCTGATAACTTGATAGTCCAATACCTACTCCTAGCATCCAACTCAGTGAAGAATCTAGCTTTTGACAGTTGGGGTAGGACATCCTCAAGGGTTTTCATTGGGTAATGGGGTCTAAGTATTGCCCTATTCAAATCGTTCGGGTCAAGACAAACCCGTAGTTTGCCATTGGGTTTTTCGACGACTACTAGTGAACTCACCCATTGAGTGGGCCCAGTGACCTTTTGTATAATGTTAAGAGATTCCATTCTCTCTTGTTCGTTTTTTAATTTGTCTTGAAGGGTAGGGGGTACTCTACGGATCGGGTGTACCGTCGGGTGCACGGCAGGGTCTGTGTGTATAGAACATTCCCCTTGGAAAAGAACAATACCCTCAAAGACCTCCGAGAATTCTGACATGACTTGACTTGCAATCAGGGGTTCACTATTGTCTTGGGTTGTGTCCACGTTGCAAGAATAGACAAATTTTATGAGACCAAAGTCTAAACATGTTCTCATCCCTAAAATGGGAGGGGAAGTTGTCTCAACAACATGAAATGTTAGACTCCGTGACTGACCTTTGTAAGTACAATTGAGCTCAAAACAACCAAGGGAACGTAGGGGGTTCTCATTGTAGGCAGACAACTTTTGATCAGTTTGCTTCAGGTCGTTCATTTGGGACAAACCTATTGAATTGAGGACATGTCTGGGTATTATGTTAACCTGTGAACCTGCATCTAACTTAAATTTGATAGGTGTTTTGTCTGAACTCAAAAACAAATTACAAAATGCTTGGTCATGGTTGTGATTTGTCTCAATAATATCTATGAAAAATTCTGGTTCAGAATCTGATTGCTCTTGCAAGGTCTGTAATTCATGACATGCAACAGTTTTACTAAAACATTTCTTAGCAAAATGGTCCCATCTATCACAAGTCTTACACTGTTTACTCTTCGCAGGACATTTAACACTTGTAGAATGATCATACCCACACCGGTCGCACTCTTGTGTCTTCGGCTTGTGGTGGTGCTTTGGTCTGGCCTGTGGGGGTCTTCTTCGCTCTGTATCTTTGGCGGCGTTTTGAGATGGTCTGCTTCGACCTGCCTTCCTAGTGTTCTGGTTGTGAGAATGGCTGACTGCATGGACCTCTTGGCCCGACATGGTCTTCAACTGTTCTTGAAAATACTCGTGTGACTGAGCTATCTGTATTGCCTTTTCTAATATCAATTTCTCACCTTCTGCGATGAGCTTTTCCCTCACCTTCTGTGACGATGTCCCGAATACGATCCTGTCCCGAATCATCTCGTCCTTACTGTTTCCGTAATTGCAGTCCTCTGCAAGTACTCGTAAGCGAGTGACAAACTGTTCTACTGTTGATGCTCCTTGATTCTCGTTGTTAAACTTGAAGCGCACAAATATAGGGTTCAACTTGGGTTGCACGTGCGCCAAATAGCGTTTGTAATGGGGTTCAAGTTTCTTCTTTTCATCGTTCGTCATACTTGTCCAGGTGTTGTATATCTCGCGACCTTTGTCGCCAACCCATAACAGTAAATAATTAACCTTGATCTCTTCGCTTTTCTCCTCCAGCGGTCCTTTGAATATGAGATCCAAGTGTGTGCGGAATTTTTTCCACTATTCTGGTAAGTTCGACGCTTCCCAGTCCATCTTGGAGGTAAGTACGCCTGTCAAATCCATCGTTGAATATGACTCCGGACTTCTGACACCATGTAATAGTACCGTGTTAACTTAGATATTCAGTAGGTCCGACATTAGGACTCTAATAAAGTATCAACACACAGCTGCCTGAGTCCACGTTTTATTCTGAAAGTATAACATGCGTAAATCCAACAAAACAATTCGTACATCAAAACAGGGGAGTGTATGGTAACTCGTACATATAATGTTCGTAATGTTACAAATTGCGCTTGCAACTTTGCATCTGATGACATCCTATTCGAATGTTTGGATGAAATTTTAATTTAAAAAAAAAAAATTTAAACTCATTAAAATCATGTTAAAATGACCTGACACCGATTCTAAAACATAATATTTTAAGTTGCATTTGCAATTTTACGTCTGATGAAATCTTATTTGAATTGATTGGATGAAATTAAAATTTTTAAAAATTCTAAACCCATTTAAATCATGTTAAAATGATCTCAGACTGATTTTAAAATATGATTTTTGAAGTGCTCTTGCATTTCTGCGTCAAGTTGCATCTTTTTTCGAAATCATAGGATGAATCATTTTAAATCAAGTTAACATACATCAGGCAGATTCAAAATTTAGTCAAAATCTTATCTCATCGCATCCTATGAGAAATCGGACGGAAGACCCACGCGTTGCTTACAAAGAGTAGTTTGTTTTTGTTTTGTTTTGTTTTGTTTTGTTTTTTTTTGGGGGGGGGGGGTGAGAAAATATTTATTTGTCGAAGAAGTTGTTATGCCCATGATATTATTTAAGCAATATAATTATATAAAATTATTTGTATTATGTGAGGTCCGTCACGTTCTTCGTACATCATGTAGCATTTCTAGGGTTTTCCTGGCTGGCTATGATGTTTATATAGATGAAAGGTCATATTTTTTTTATTTGTATGAGGATACTTATTTAATGTTATTATGTGCTATATAAAAGTTCATTATATATATATATATATATATATATATATATATATATCACAGATACATGTCGCAAATGTTTAATAAAATTTTTATGGCGTCCAGCGTACACGGCTGGCTGTATGCAAGGGATATATGTGTTGTTTATAATAAGTATAGTAAATGCTGCTTTTTTCCTGTCCATAAGTACAACGTTTTCTGTGTTGTGTGCGTCTTTAACTAGGCTTTGTTACAGCTAATTTTTTCTGCTTCGATTTCTTTTAAAACGAAAATAAAATGTTAAGCAAATGTTAAACCAATTCTTTTCATCATATGGTCTTTCCTTGAAAGCAACAATGCTTACTTTCAATGGTAACTTTCACTCAAAATGAGTCCTCAAATAATCTTTAAAATTGTATTTTACATGTTTACTCTCTTTCACATGAGAAGATAACCACCACATAGCAACAATTAGATAATTTCATTCTTGCAATTTTACTTTTTAAAGTCTGTCAAATTGTAAAAATCATTTTACAATTTGACAGACTTCTATAAGTAAATAAGCAAAACTGGCGTCATTTAAAGATGTATGCAGTATTGTTTTTAAGTGTCAAATCTAATTTAAAGGGATTGGAATGCCTTTTAAAAAACTATTTGATATTGTAATCCATGGTTTTCTAACTTACAAAGTGGATATGGCAGTTCTATAGTCACGCACTTTGCTACATATTTCAGAATTGTATTACCTTGTACGCAGTTCTTTTAAACAAAGCTCTTTTTGTTATGACCATCACCCGTTTGCCTCGTTTCATGAGACTTAGATTAGATTAGAGATTCATACAGATATGTATTCTTTAATTTATCATCAATGCTTATCAACTTCCTCACTAGAAAAATCCCGAGAATTTTTTGTAAAAAAAAATCTCGGGAGTATTTTAATAAAAAATCAAGGGGGAATTTTTATGGGAATTTTCCATATTTTGATCGCATTATTCTAAGAGTAGCAATGTCTCTTTCAAGGGAAAAGAAGATCTTTAGATTTGTCATTTTATTTGGATATTTCTTTGTTGGTAAGTCTTTGCTCATAGTTTCTTAATTAAAATACAAAGTTCCTCCTTAACTATGCAACAAGAAATACTGTTTTTGAATATATGGTCTAGTATTTTATGTCCAAATTTGCAGAAAATGTTTGCCGCAAAACTGAACAAATATTTCAATATGAGGGAAATTATGGGTTTTTTACTAAATTTTGTTTCTGGTGTTCCACAATTGAATGGTACCCAGTTTTTGAAAACTTGTTTGAGGAAAGACGTTTTATCAAAATTGATATTATTGGGGGGGAAATCTAGTTATTAATGTTAACATACCATTAAAGTGTTTCTACTTAACCCCTGTAAGTGGTTCATAAAACTTGACGTCAGTCATTATAATGCATGTATTAAGGAGAACATGCTTTTATAAATATTTTTGTGGATAAATTAAATAATATAGATAATAACGTTCTTTGTATTTTTTTTGTCGATTAAAATCGAAGACTTTTAAAATTATATATAATTTTAAAGGCGATCAATCGAAACGTTATGAGTACACATTGATATAAAGCTTATTACGATACAATTAATCCATAATTGTTTTATTTGTTAATAAGAAATCATTCTATTAATATCAAAAGATGATCAATACAGTTGGGGCGTGATAAAATATATCATAAATATCTTCGGTCCTTATAACTTATATTTTAAATCGTACGTTATTTTTTTTTTAATATGCAAAACCTCCTTAAGCCTAAACAGTACGTCACATGTATCACACGTGTGTTGTACATGACTACCTGACTGAACTAAGCACGCGTTGTTGATAAAATTATTAACTATACTTTAAAGATTTAAAAAAGGTATCCTACAATAACCTTTGAAAGAGAGAGAGAGAGAGAGAGAGAGAGAGAGAGAGAGAGAGAGGGGGGGGATTTATTTTCAAGGATAGGATTCAATGAAGAAAGGAAAAAAAAATATTTTGCATGCATTTTGTATTGAATAATTATTTTGATAAGCGTTCTTACAGTCAAAAACATTTGAAAATTTAAATAGTAAAGTTTATTTTGATTCATAAAAAGTTATTGTGGAATAACCTCTGAGAGAGAGAGAGAGAGAGAGAGAGAGAGAGAGAGAAAGGGAGAGAGAAAGAGAGAGATTTTCAAGGATAGAATTCAATGAAGAACGAACAAAAATATTTTTGCATGCATTTTGTATTGAATAGTTATTTTGATAATAGGAATCCTCTAATTTAAAACAAGAGCTGTATCTTTCACGAATGTGATTTATTCTGATTTTTAATAAATATTTTTTTGTATACGGTTATTAATCCAAAATCTTTACTCACTTTAGAAGCAAGCAAGGAAAAACCGTTCACTGTTTGACGCCATGCATTTGTAGTTTTTCATCAGATGTAGAGATGAAGATTTTTTTTTTTCAAAAACACTGTTAATGGTTTTGTGATGTAATAACTCAAATATCAGATACCCTCTCAGTTCTTACAGTTCTAAGCTTCCCCGATAAATGTACAAGGACTACACTTTAAAGTGCGTTGCTGAGCGCTTTTGTAGAGAAATGATTCCTATATTTATTCATTTCGTTGTGGATTGTTTTAAGAAACACAAATGGTTTTGCGGCCGTTCTTTTAACGCTTGCGTCAATATGTTACTTTTATTCTAGTATAATTTGTTTTGAAACCATCACAAGGACAGTGATAATGTGTTCACAACTGCGTCAAACAAGAAAGAACTTATGAAAATGTTACATTGGGTGCCTTATATCAGTTTGGTTTAGTTTTACACTACCAGTACTTTCAGTACTTTGATTTCATTTTAAGACATGTACAAAACTAGACATATAAAGAAACATAAAAATTTATCTTTTTTTCAGGTATTTTGGGTGACAAAGGTCTTATTATTGGAGAAATAAATCCTGCCTCATTTACAGCAATTACCGAGATTCCAAAAAGTTCTGGTAGTTCCTTTAGCAATGTTACGTTTAAAGTTCAGCCTCAGACTGTACTAATCCAAAGCCTGGCATCTGATCCCGAAAAAGGAGCCGTTTTTGCAATAATTGAATATCAGATTCTTAGATATCCTAATTTTTCTTTTTGGCAAAATGATGTCCCAAAGTTTTCTGTTGTCCACGATGGGAGGACTTTAACAGATGGACAGATTGCCTTTGACTTTGTGTCCAAAAACATGTATTGGAGTGATCAATATCTCCACTGGATTGCTACGGCACCAGCCTACAACGTCAACAGTAAATTATATAAAGTAATAGTTCATGCGGATAGACCTGTGGGACTAGCTTTGGATCCAGAAGACAGGTACAACTCTTAATATTTTTTCTATTCATTGAGTACATGTTTTATTTAAAACTTTAAAGTATTTTGAATTAATGAAGTTGGATATTATTATTGGTAAGCAGGTGCGTTGATGATTAAACCAATATTTTCCTTTTTAGTACTTATCATCTTAAGATATTCTACTGATTATCATGCGCATTTGGTTTAGTAAAAAAAAAACCGCATTACAGCACTAAAGATTACCAAAATGTAGACCCAAAATTTTATCATTAGCCAACCTTAACCAAAGTTTCAATTTTTTTTTTTTTATCACCTGTTGTTCGTCGACCCGCCGTCCGTCTAGCTGTGGGATTTTTTACATTTATTACTTTTTCTCAATGATCACCAAACTTGTTTTAAATCAATGAAACGTGGCTAGACAACAATACTTTCTCCGAAAATTTGATAACTAACGATTTTCAAGAACCAATGAGTCGCGACCGAGGCGACATTAGATATGGGACGTGATATTATATGTCAAAAGCAATATTGTTTGGGAGCGCAGAACCGACTTAGAAGTTCCTCAAGTAGAATGCACTTGGATGGAGTGTACTATATCTAATTTGAACGTTCCACCGCCCTCCGAATTCTGAAATAGACAAATGGAACTTAATAGCGTGTTATATGGAGATGGTTACAGATAAATATTGAAGTGCGTGGAGCCATGTATCAACCTCTAATGATTAAACGCCGCTTAATGATACAAATATCATTAAGCGTTGCAATTGCAACCCCTAATGCTATAATTTCTTGCATTAATAGTTGACAACATCAACCGGTAATGATAAATCGCCGCTTAATGATACAATTTTATCATTAAGCGTCGCAAATGCACAACATCCGTAACGCCTAATGAAACAAGCCAAAAGCTACATGGTCAACCCCTAATGATACAAACTTTTTTATCATTAAGCGTTGCAATTGCACTCTTAATGATATAATAAAATACCAATTTGTAGAACTCTGGCCATTTTTTTTTAAAAATATCTAAGAAAGAAAGACAAGGATGAATGGCAGGAAAAATAGACATACAGAGAGAAGAAGGTACAGTTTCTTTCAATATTCGCCCCAAAATTCAAAAGTTGTTTTTATTTCATGAAAATATTATATTATATATACTATTTTGAATATGTGTGTATATAAGGTACCAAGTTGTACACTTTTTTAGCAATAATTATGACTTTAACATTTTGACATATTTTTAAGATTTAGTCAAGAGTGATGAAAAATGGCGCATTTTCTTGTAGTTTTTTGAAGAGGAAAATGTGTCCGCAGTCGTCGCCCACAACGAAATTAACGTTTTAATACGATATCACATAATAAAGTTATAATGTGATTTTCATCGTGGGCGACAGCTGCGGACGCAGTTTTCTATTCAAAAAACCACCGAATTATTAATTGGTATCTTCTGCTCAGTTTTATGAAATTTACCGGAAAATACACTGTCTATGACGTCACAATTACCCTCGTGAGAGTTTAATCCGGAAACTCTGTATATATTCTTAGTTTATGGATATTTTTGTGTAAATAAATGTTACATTTGAATTTTGAATGTGAAATTTTTTTTTAAAATTCGCTTTAAACTAGGGTAAAATATATCTGAAACTGTACCTTATTCTTTACAAATACTTTATATTTTTTTTTAAGTTATCTGTGGGTTTTTTTTAATTCAAATATCTAATTTTATTTGCAAGTGTAATTGTATGATACAAAATTGTATTTATACGATACATTATTTTATCATAACATATCATGCATTACAATGTCATATCATACGAAACAATACCATAATGTAACACATTACCCAATACAATATCAAATCATGATACAATATCATATAATATGATACAATATGATATTATATGATATAAAAGTATGATTTTTTTAATACATATCATACATATCATAAAATATTGTATCATATAATACATTATTATATCATAGTTTATAATAGTATGCAATATCATATAATATGATACAATATCGTATCACATGATACAATACAATATCATATTCTACAAATTTCGTATCATATGATTCAATGCAATACCATATCATATTCACCTATATCGTTTCGTATAGTTTCTATATTTTCTTGTATCTCCATAGGATAATGAGGACGCCCACTTTTTTACATACTTAATACATAGTCAGCTCATGTTTGTCTATTGCTCTCCCTTAAATGTAGTTGTATATTCATACATATAAGCTTATGTTAAAAGGAGATCTATAGACAAACATGCGCTCATGGTTAAACAGACAAAACATTGTTTCTTCAAGCGTTTGCGTTCTCTGTTGTAAACGGTATACTTTGACCTATTGAATATTATAATTCACCACGTGATTTCTAACCCCAGGTAACTTTGTGAGTACAGGACGCCCGTCATGTAATGTGTAAGGTAGCACGCATTCTGCTGGGCGGTATTATTTGTCCATACTTATTTCAGTTCATTCCAATCGAGTGATATTTACTTCATTTCTATAAGATATCTTTGAGAGATTAACAGTTCTGTACTTTATTGATTAATCAACTTGTTAAATCTTTTCGAACACCTAAACATCAGTTACTGGTTTACGATCATCAATGGCTACTTGTGCTGGAGGATATTATGTTATTTTTTTCTCAAAAAGTACAACATGCACACACACACACACAGAGAGAGAGAGAGAGAGAGAGAGAGAGAGAGAGAGAGAGAGAGAGTTCAATTATAGTACCGATATTCTTATCTTAGACTATTCATTAAAATACAAGATCAACCCTCAATGCATATTATTAAGTTTTATCATCAATCAAGGGTAGATAAGGCTAAATTTAAGATATCTGCAGGGCAGTGGGGGTTAAAAAAAACGAATTTTTTTATTGCAACACAATTTAAAACCATTATGACGATAAAGTTCGATTGGAAATTGACCAAACTATATAAAAAATGACTTGATGTAAAATCAAACGAGAAATAAATCTAACAATAGTGACCGAAAAAGGGCAAAAAATACGGCGTTAAGTGCAGTCATCCTTTGTTTAAAGCATCCTTATTTGTAAATGATAATAGCAAATATTGATTTTCAAAAATCCTCTGGATAGGTTTTCAAAGTTAATCAAATATTCTGCTAAAATAGAATGAGATACAAAAGTACATAATAACTCTTTTTTTTATTGGTCCATGGGTCTCTTAATTTTATTTTCTTAATCAATGCCAGGGGGTTTGATGCACTTTCAGAATGCATTTATGCATTATAAAGATATAGTCTGCTTTATTCTATTCTCCAAAATTTAATTTCTTATGCGTGGTTTTTTATATCATTGGCCAACTAATAAACAATTTTTTCCTGCACAGAATTGATTTTTCAAACACATTTTATATTTGAAACTAAAATCCTTTAAACAGCTTTTAACAGTTTTTTAACTTTAAAAGATCACGAAATAAGAGGTCCAGGGATCACATCGGTCACCTGACCAACAAAGGCTGACACTTTACAAATATGTAAAATTTTGATCCCTCGTCCTGGTCAAATCCTGCCCTTGGGGGGGGGGGTGGTCATGATTAGAACAAACTAGAATCATAACTACATGGAGATGTTTCCACATACATTTAAGTTTCAACTGGTTCTTGGTACAACGATTCTTAAAGATTTTCAAGATATACTACTATGTAACACTTTGACCCTTTTCCCACATTTGTAGCCCCACCCTACCCCCGAGGGCATGATATGATAATTTTCATTATTTTCTATTCTTCTCCCTTGAAATAGGATGTGGTCCTTCTTTCGTACACACTTGAATTCCCTTGGTCCAAGAGTGCTCTGTGCCAAGTTGGTTGAAATTGACCTAGTGATTCTGTAGGAGAAGACAAAAATATGAAAAGTTTACAACGACGACAACAATGACGACTACGACAGACAACGGACGAACTTTTATCAGAAAAAAACTCACTTCAGCTTTCGGCTCAGTTGAGCTAAAAATTGTATAACCTTAGATATTTGTTTCTTTTGTTACTATATATTATCTTAGCTTTTTGTATAACCTATCAGTATTTTGTAGTAGGTCAAATTCCAGTCACGAAGTTTGGTAGGCTATTAATGGGAAATAAAGTGCAAATACGTTATTTTTCATGGTCAATTACTTAAGGGAAAATGATAACAAAACAAATTTCTTCTTGGTATTCTTTAATCATTTTGTTTCAAATACAATCGTGCATTATGAAATAATATATACAAAATACACATCATATGAATTCAAGAAAGATTTCCCTTAAAGACTTTGCTTCTGACGTTTCTTTTTTTACAATATCAATTTACCTTTTATGGAGAGCATATGCCTGCAGCCAGTAATGCAGGCTACTATATTATTAGAAAATGTTTAAAGGTGAATATATATAGCCAATATCTACAAGCTACAATATTTAACAAAATGTTTAAAGGTGAATTTTACGGCCAGTACTACATGCCTAAATATTATTTGAAAATGTTTAACGGTATATGTCGATAGCCACTAATTGCAAGCTACACACTTGATCACGATTTTGGTTAAAATCATTTTTCCGAATTTGATGTTTCGATACTTCAGTAAGGAAATTTCAATAGTCAACCATAAATTGAGTTTCAGTCGCCGTGTTATAAGCGAGATACAGAGCTCACACTTTTTTGTGTCACGTTAACAAAGCTCACGCTTAAATTGAATGTGATAAACGCTTGGAACTATTTCTTCATGCTTAAACGAATTATAGGAGAGAGAGAGAGAGAGAGAGAGAGAGAGAGAGAGAGAGAGAGAGAGAGAGAGAGAGAGAAAATCAGCTTGAAAAATAAATTTTATCGGCATATTGAACCAATGTAAACTAAAACATGGCATGCGACTTGTTTACATGACAAAGAATTGCGAGATCTGTATTTTGCTTATAACTCTACGACTGACACTCAAATTTTAGTTATCACTAGAAATCTTTCCTAAAGAATTGTAATCAATAAAAAAAAAATGTTTAAAGGTGAATGTCAGTAGCCAGTATTTGCATTATACAATATTATTAGATAAACAAGGTGTTGCAGTTCCAATGCTAATTTTCCCTAAAGGAGTTGCAGATAAAATGGAAAATTTAAAGTTACAGAATTTGATGTCATTCTTTTTTTGCTTGCAACGTTGTATATAAAGCAGTGTAAAATTTTATCTGGAAAGTTTATATTAACTTTTATAAGAACAGTATATAAAATTTAAAATGGTTACACAGACAAATGTGGCAGATTTTACGCTTTATAAAAGGGGAATCCTCATTATTGTGAAAAACTGCCTCATTGAAACAAAATTAATTTAATCTTAACGTTTAGAATAAGACAATTTCTTGAAAACTGCCATTTCCGATTTTTGTTTCATAGAGGCATATTTTTTAAAAATCTAACTGTTGGGTAAATTCCTTAATACCTTTGAAATCTAAGAATGCTGTGTTAAATTCCCCCGCTGAAAGTCATGTCTAGATTAGTCGAGTGGTAACGCAGTTAGAATAGAGAGTAACCGTGTCCGACTTTTTTGATTGGGTTCGAATCCCGAAACAGTTAGAATTTTTTTTATACATATTTCTTTTAATCGCATGAAAAGGTAATGTATATATTATTCATTTCAAAGGACTAGGGAACAATATTTTACTTCTGAATATGACTCATTTCGACTGTAATTTTTGAAATCAAAGCAAATATATTATTCTGTAACATAGATTGCTATTTGGTAACTTGTCTCAGCATTTTTAGATTAAGAGGTTCAAAACATACAGATTGGGTTTAAATCTATCAATGGTTCTATCATTTAACGAGTATAAAATAATTACATCTCTAACCATTCTCTTAGGGATATAAAAAATGCTATTTTGAAAACCAGGGTGCATTAAATAAAAATAAACCTGCTTTAACCTATCTTTACTTGAAGATGATCAACCATTTATTAAATCATTGTTTTAAGGAATTAGTGTGCAAATCTTTCACAATATTAGTATTTCAATTAGACTTATAGGCATACAAATTTTAACGACATACATGTACCATTGTTTTAAAAGTATGTTATGATTAATATCTCTTTACTAAAGATTTTAGTTACAGTCCAAGGACGCATACACACGTGCATGTAGTCATGTACAGTACCATCATTATGCATTATTATTCGGTGGGGGGGGGGGGGGGGGAGTTCTATAAATGACATAAAAATGCGATTATGATTGAGTTTTATAGATGTATATTACGTTTACTTATATTGTATTATAACCACTAAAGACAATTAAGACATTCACAACAAATCGTACGTTCATTGCAGACCAGTGTTCTACATTTAGATATTTTATTATATCATTAAGAGTGCAAACGCAACGCTTAATGATATAAATGTTTGTATCATTAGGGGTTGACCATGTAGCTTTTTGCTTGTTTCATTAAAGGTTAAGGATGCTGTGCATTTGCGACGCTTAATGATAAAATTGTATCATTAAGCGGCGATTTATCATTAGCGGTTGATGTTGTCAACTGTTAATGCAAGAATTTATAGCATTAGGGGTTGCAATTGCAACGCTTAATGATATTTGTATCATTAAGCGGCGTTTTATCATTAGAGGTTGATACAGAGCCAGGTCGGACATCAATTTTACCACCATGTAATGGTGACTTAGGGTATTTGCTTATTAATAACATTAACTTCTTAGCTATTAAAAATAAACTGACAGTAGCATTTTAATGAAAATAAATGGATTTACCAAAATTACATCCGCCAAAATTTATGGTATACCTTGTAGGCCCAAATTCGCCAAATTTGTGTCCCGCCAAAACTGACCATATGGTAGATAGGGATTTCCCTGATCCAAATCATTCTCATTTGACAAACAATATGTACGCATCATAGTCCTTAAGGTCTAATAAAACCTCTCAAGGTATCACTGAGATTCTGGGTGATCCCCACTTGAAGTGTGTTGTTTGATACTTAATTTGTGCATAACATTTTAAAGGCTTGGGATGTAAAGTTAGAGCCTTGATCTGCCTGTACTGATAAGGGCAGCTCTACATTGCAAGAAAATGTTGCAAAAGCATTCACAATTGTTCTCGACATAATATTGTTCAAGGGGAATCGTGTAGATGCACACAGGATTGTGAACAGGTATTGGTTACCTACCTTAGTTTTTGATAATGGGCCTACACAGTTTATTTTGACCTTGGTAAAGGGTTCCTCAAAAGCAGGGATTGAATTTACAGGAGCAGGAGGGATATTTTGATTGGATTTCCCTACAATTTGGCATACACGACAGGATATACAGTACACAACTACATTCTTTCTCATCCTAGGCCAAAAAGTGAGCTAAAACCCTACTGTTAGTTTTCATAATGCCATATTGACCTGGCAAGGGTGTGTCGTGGGCGAGACCTATGACTGTTTGTCTGTATGCCCTTGGCACTACTATCTGATGGAGGACTTGACACTCATGATCTACAGGGGCACCACGTGGACGCCATTTTCTTACAAACACACCTTGATTTTCATAATAACAAATAGGGACCTTTTTTGTCTCTTCAGGATACATGACCTGGGTACTTATACCTTTCAATTCCAAATCCTATTCTTGCTCAGACACTTGTATTAAACAATCCCTAGTAAGAGGTGTTTTATCAAACATTTCATATAAACCCAACACATCACCATTACACATGCTGTTAGTTCTCAGAGGAAGTATCATTTTCCGATGTCAACAAATTGGAAGGAAATAACTTTTTATTCTCCTCCTCGCTTATGATACTAGGCCTATTACAAGCAATTGGGTCAGGAAGAACCTTGCCCCCTGCCAAATCATTTCCGAACAGAACAGGTAAAGTAGATTAAACCTCAACCACTACATATTTATCTAATTAAGTGGAACGTTCACAAATCCCAACTCTACACCCTGAATTGACACATCTTAACCAGTACATGACTTCTCAGACAGTGGCTGCACGCCGTCTAAAACAAAGACTGAGGAACACCTGTGTCCTTTAAAATTCTAATAGGGTGCAAGTCAGTACTATCTACAGACACAAAACCATCAAACTCAAATGGCTTAAATTGTTCCCTAAGAATATCACTTTAAGGCTTTACTTGGGGGTTTTCGGACTTGCTATCAACAAACTTACCTTGTACAGAAGTAAGGGCACTAGGGCTGGGACTATCAAAATTTAACGTCTTTCTTTGTAATGCCCAACATTCTGATTTAATATGGCCTTTTCGTTTACAAAAATTACACTTTGTACCTGACTAAGTAGTTTCATCATTCTTGTCTGTGACTTTCACTTGCTCTGATGAGGATGATTTTGAACCGTGTTGAAGTGTTACCTGTGAATTGTCTGGTCGCCAACGAAAACTCTCATTATTTGAATTTCTCTGTTTTATAAATGACACTTTCTGAGTTAGTGCATAGTCATCAGCTGCAGAAGAATTCAACGTTCTGTTTATCTAAATAATATCTTACTTCTGGGTGAATGAAATTTTTGAATTATCCAATCATTTGCTTTGCATTTGATTTGCTTTAACTTTTTAAAATTTGAGCCCACATTTTTAGATGTGCACCATCTTTTAAACAACAAGGGTCTGTTCATTGATTTTTTGTAATTTCTTAATTATTGTCTAAAAGCTTCTGACAAAACTTCGTATACTTTTAAGACATTTTCTTTGATCATATGATAATCTGAATTTTGGTGCAGTGACAATCCCAATAAAGTTCACAAACTTTCCCAATTTATGTCCTTTGTAGCAAGAGTTGCCACATTTATTTAGGCCAATTGAAATTTCGTGCCACTTTTTTCAAATCTATATAAATACTTGTCACCATCTTTCTCTTGAAATCTTGGAACAAGTCTTATATTTTTAGCGACATCAAAGTCAGGTTTAGATCTAGCATTCGCCTCAGCTTCTTCTTGTTTCCATTTCCGAGTGTCAAATTCTAACCTTTCATCATTAATGCATGCTCATGATCTCGTTCATTTTTTCTCTTTTTATACAACTTTTCTTGTTCACCAATTGTTTAATTTGCAGTTAAAATTCATAATCTTTCTTCACAGGTTTTTCTACTTTCACAACTAATGAGATGGCACTTGACTGTAAAATCCCCTTTTCTACTAAATACTGTTCAACAACATTTCTTATCTCTACTTTTCTAGAACTGCGTTTCACAGTCAAACCAAACTTTGTCACAAACAAAAACAGTTCATCTTTTGTAAGATATGCAAGCTTGCTAGCGTCAGGCGATTTTAAAAATTCCCTGAGCTTAAACCATTTTGAAAAATATTATAACAAATTATACAAAGTCCATCAACAGTATTCAAGATATCGACCCTTTTTAGTAATTACCAAATAAAATGCCGAATGTTCAATATCCTAGACGAGCCCCCAATTTGTTACGTGCAATGAACGCAGAAATCTTAAAATCTAAAAAAAAAAAAAAAGCAATGGGGATGGCGGGCCCTGCAACAAAATCCCTGAAATTTACAGTGTATCCTTTCCTGGTTCGTGCATCTCCAGGACGAGGTAGGCGGGGTTGACGCAGAGCTTCTTATGGCACAGATGGCTGACCTCCAGGTTTCCACCTAGAAACTGTGGTCGGGTCAAGCGCATCTGTTTTATAAGAACAGCCCTATGCATTCTTTCAAACTTTGGTCCCTCCTCTGGCCATCTCAATCTCATCACTCCATACCCATGGACAGTGGTGGCGCCATTCCACACAAAACACCCGCCCTAGTCCCCCCTGAATTTCACTTTTTTTTTCCAAAAATTTCAACCTTAACTGTATAAAAAAATCTTTCATGGTCACAATTTCAACAATACTAGACTTCTTATGGAACTATATCGAACTACTTCTCCTTAAAAGTCACATGACAGGGGGTAAATGGGCTCTCTATAGGGAAAGAGTACCAATTCATTTCCCATAGAACTTAATGTTAACCTAAACACCCCTGTTTTGCTTTATTACTTACAGACATATCCTTGGTATAATCTGAAAGTTCATTTCAAGCACTAACAGAAAATCACAAGAAATATATATGGTCCAATGGCGTATATAGGTCAAAATTGAACTTGTTTACAACTCACTGCGATCCGCAGTAAATTAACCCAAGTCTCTAAAATGACACCCACCTCCTATTTTAATCCTTCTAATTTTTTTACTTTCTGCAGTACTTCCTCATTCCATCTTTGAATTCAAACACTGATAATTTTACTTTAAAATGATCATTATTTCAACAATTTATTCAGTTAATCACCTAAGTCCTACCTTTTTCTGCTCGGCTCAATCGTCTATTAACACTTGTCTGATGTCAACATCCAGTGCATTGGTACTCTCATTCCATAGAAAGAAAGATCAGCTAACACAGCGGACAACTATAGACGAATATATCTGCTCAGTATTTATTTGGCGTGTATGGAAAAATGTATTTTTAAATACCTACACAGCTTTTTACATTGAAACAACATATTATTTTTATACTCCATGTCAATCTGGTTTTTGTTCTTAATCAACAAAGTGAAATGGGCAGCTTATTACTTTATTTTCGGATTGAGTTGTTGCCCTTTGATTTATTGATTTTTGATTATTTAATTCATGTTCTTAATAATAACAAATTAGTGTCATAATTATTTTTATACAATAATGAATATTATATGTGAATAAGTTGTTGTGTTTAAGTATTTTTAGGTCGGGATAGTTTGTTTATTTTTGGGTTTACTATTATTTTAGGCCGGCACTTATATAAGGACAGTGTTATTAACGTTGAAAAAAAAACGACTGTTTGGGGTAAAACTTGGACAGGTACGGCTAGATTAAGTGTGTGGACATCCCTGCACTCTCATCCCTGCCTGGTGTCGCATCAATTCAAGTTCGCAATCCCTGCTGGTGCTCTGGCCTTTCTAGTGCAAATGCGCAGCACTCCCTGCTTGTATAAAGTTTGCGTTAGGTTGTTGGCGCAAGTATGCGGTCATCCCTGCTTGCGTTAACGTTGGTACCTATTGAGTTGCGCAGGTGTGCGGTCATCCCTGCCTACGTAACGTCCCTCTATAGGTGCAAGCGCGTTGACTGAATTTGATTGAAATCTGTATTTGTACATATTGGTAGCAACCAGGGCTATGTAATTCTACCTCGGGTACGGGTCCGCGGGGGAACACAGGCAGTGACTCCCTTGCACTTTACATTAGTATATTCATCGACTTTTATCGGAGTACTGATCAAAGAAAAGAGATAAGGGTAGCATGTTTTTATATAAGCAAATTATTCGACAAGGTATGGCATAAAGGTCTACTACATAAACTCAGTGATTTAGGAATACGGCGTAATTTTTTTTAAATGGTTCTACAGTTACCTCCTTAATAGAAAACAATGTGTCGTTATTAACGGTACCAAATCAGACCTGGAAAAATGTACAAATTCGCGTTCCACAAGAAAACATCTAGGTCCACTTCTTTTCCTTATCTACATATACAACATATGGGTCTATATCGATTGTAATATTAAACTGATTGCTGATGATACATCAATTTATATCACCACTGAAAACCCGTTTATCTCTCCCCTACTAAACAAGGATCTTGTCTTAAAATGGCTTGTTTCTTTTAACCCATCTAAAACTGAATGTATGTCCATTTCTAACAAACATAAGAAGCGTTTTATCACTAGCTTATTTTTGATGATGCCCCTTCATAGCAGTTGAATCGCACAAACTCTTTCGAGTTTTTGTTTTGTTTTTGTTTTTATTTTTTTGTACAGTAGTAACCTACAAATAAACCTACAAATAAACGAAATGCTATCAAAAGCTTACCAAAGATTGGGACAAGTGCGCGAGGAATTTATATTAGGAACTGTTTATAAAAAATATAATTCTCTTTTATTAGACCAGCATAAAAAAATCCGTAGGCAATTCGGTGATTAATAATGGCCTAACAATAAGTATGAAAAACGTCAGTCAGCATTCGACCTAGCGGAAGATTGTATTTGCTAACAATGTCGTTGTATCGGCCATAAAACTTACAAAATGATGACTTCAATCGAGACTGTTGATGGAAATATATGTTTACATTAAAGATAGCTTCTATGAGTATTTGTTTTCATAGATAAACTTAAGATGGCTAGTATACGCAATTTTTTTAAACAACTCCCCATCTCCCATTCCAAGTAGCTAGACAGAAATTTTCCCCTAGGGCATTTAAACGAAAAAAAAAAACACATTAAAATGAACTTTCTTTTCTGACTCCCCATGCTTCAGATTTTCAGTATTTAACCTTAGAGAATCTATCACCAGGTGGCCTTTATCAAAAAGCATTGTACAATTGTACATGTACCGCATATCGGTGATTTTGGCTAGCCAATTATTACTTTACTATAAACAAATCTATTTGTTTATTGAGAAACGCCAAACTATTTTGGTTGTTTTGATTATTATAATAAAAATACTTGTATACATATTGCTCTTTTAATCGTACAACTACTTAATTACATATTACATTATTTTCAATGATTATTTATTAAATATGAACAAGCAAGGTGAAATAACACCATTAACTAATACAAACCCCCTCCACACACACACTCTCTCTTGCCAAATGTTTTAAATATATTAACTTTGATAAGCAGCTTTATTCTTTCTATTTTCTTAATATCTACTCATTTTGTTTTTCATTGAAATCCCAGCGCAGAATAAAATAACAAGACTAATATTCACCCCTCAGCCATAACACCTGCCTTCGATGTCATGAAATTTAATTAAAGATGACAGCTTAATGGTTTTTCTAAATATGCAGTCAGTTTACATTTTGTGTCAGTAAACGTAGAACAATTTTTCAAAGATTATATACATTAACACTACATATATATAAACATTTTGGCCACACATTGCAGTAAGAACCTCTACACTAAGGCTTAAATAAGCAGTAAGTTTCTATTCAGTGCCAGGAGGAGTGAAGAAAAAATAAAACATCATATACATTTGCACTATATGACTGTTTTGGCCCCGCCCTAGATTCAAAACCCCTACTTTGCGGGACACGCCAATTTTTGTAGAGGGCTTTATTGTCTTTCTCTCTATATCGGTTATGCAGTCAGTTTCTTTTCAGTTTCAGCAAAAGTAAAGAAGACGACTTTTAAACATTAAATGCATTAACACTATATGACCATTTTGGCCCCACCCTACGGACAGAACTCAGAACCCCGGAGATTTAATAAATTTTGGTGGAGGGCTTTCTTGTCTACATAATTATAAATTCAGTTTTTGTTATAGCTGTGTGAAAGTAGAAAAGAAGATTTTTAAACAGTACATTGTGTATGCAATACCACTATACAACTATATATACATTATTACATATATTATATATTTTGGCCCTGTCCTAGAGTCAAAACCCCAACCCCGAGGGACCTGAAGTTTAGAATTTTGGAAGAGGGTGTCCTGGTCTACATAAGTATGAAATCAGTTTTTCTTACACTTACATATATGTGGGAGTAGAGAAGAAGATTTTTGAAAAATGGTCAAATTTTGATCATGTTCCCTGCCTCTTAGGCCCTTATGAGGCAAAAGTCATGAAATTTACAATTTATGTTCCCCTTACCCAGTAAGATGCATCATACTTAATATTAAGAATTTTTTTTTAGTTTTAAAGAAGTTAAAAACGTTCAATTGTTAACACACGACGCACGACGACGGATGACGACGGACGAAAACTAATTGCAATAGATCACCTAAGCAAAAACTAGGCTGGGTGTTACTATCATTGCGAAGGTAAGACAATCGACTTATTCAATTCTTTAAAATGTACCACGGCAAAGCTCTTGAATATCTATCTAATCTTTTACAAACACAAAATCCTGCAAAAGTAACACATAACATAAGACGTAACAATTCTATAGAGAAATATACGCACAAAGTTGAAACAAAATTATATAATGAGTCATTTCTTCCAAGCACTCTTGGGCTATAGAATACATTACCAAATGAAATACAATACAACTCTTTTTTAAGTAGTTTAAAAAAATCTAAATCGTAACAATATAAAAATTCCCGATTAATTCAATTTTGAATTTAGAAAAGGTCGAATTCTACACTCACAGCTAAAAAAAGAGTGTAGTGCTCTCAAACTTTATATGTTCTCAGAAACTTTTGTCTCTCCTCCAACGGACTTTTTGGGTTTTTTTTTTTACTTTTGTTGTGTCTCTTCTGGTTCTTTATGGTGGTTTTTAAAATTTCCTGCCATCTTTTTTGCATGAAGCTTAAAGTCGTTCATTCAAAGCGTCATTCTCCGCCTATATATTTTCATACAGTTATGCATTGCGAAGTAATTCAATGTCAATGCAATATTCCTCAAGCTCCTTTCCTTGAATAATGGTGTAGTTTTTAGATTCTCTTTTCTTTGCCTTTTTCTGTTTTTACGTTCAATGTATGCCGCTGTTTGTTTTCCAGGTGATAGAAAAAGTTTCTCATTAGCCTGAAAAATAATTACAAATGGAATATAAATATAAATAATACTTTAATATATTTTTAGATAAATATTATGTAAATATATATTACCTTGACAATGTATTCTCCCATTTTTTCTGGAACACTGCTGCACCTACCCTATGGGATGTACGTTCTGAACCAACATAGAACTTGTTCTTGGGAGTTTTTGATGATAT
The DNA here is from genome assembly GCA_016163765.1 of Magallana hongkongensis. Classification (NCBI taxonomy): domain Eukaryota; kingdom Metazoa; phylum Mollusca; class Bivalvia; order Ostreida; family Ostreidae; genus Magallana; species Magallana hongkongensis. Next base: position 71,905,657 of record WFKH01011581.1, read on the forward strand.
CAGCTGATTGAAATTTTCATAAATCTGGGTACTTTCCAGTGATGTTAATTTCTCAACAATCTCTGAATACTGGGTAAATACCTTCAATAAACCATCGAAAAGACTCTCATTTTGAAGATAATTTTCATATACCAAGTTTTTTGGGCATGTACGTGTTAGGGCTTTAAAGAAACAAGCACATTGCTGATAGTCATCAAACATTTGATGTGGAATAGCAAATGATTTTGCTTCATTTCAGTCGGGTTTTTCCTATTTGAAGACAATACATAGGTAAAGCACTGCTTTATGTGGCTCACAGTTGTTGAACTTAATGACTTCTATTTTTTTTTTTTGTCTTTCTGTAACGCTTGCAGTGTGCTGGTAAAGTTCTTGACAGTATGGTTCCTATCGCTACATTCTTCTATTGACGCATCCACTTCCCTCCTGATTTTTAGCAAAAGTGATTGCATCATCATCCATTATAATTTTCTGAATATTATGACCCTTTTCTTTGATATTGTTTAAAATGGCAGCAGCCATGGCAGGTTCCATTGCTTTTGACTACCGCCCCAGATTTTCCTACAGTGATGGTCTGTTGCATTATTACCAGTTTTGTCTGCCACATCACATGTTTTACAGGTCTTGTTCATTACACTGAACCCTAATTTGCAAAGGTATATTGACTAACAAAAAAGATTCAATAAAATTAGAAATTTTCTATCTTTAAGCTCGTTTTAACCCATTCTAAAACTACACTGCCATCTTTTTTTTTTCTTTTGGAGAACGATATTGGAATGTAATTCATATAAGATTAAGACACAATTGTGTTTTCAATAACAATCGTTTTAGATGCAATATTATTGAAAAAGTCTATGCTCTTGTGGAAAAGAAGATGATAACTACCATTTCTTTTTTTTTTCTTGTACGAAATGCAGTGTTCCTAGAAATGAATTGTTTAATGTTGTTTTTAGAGTAGATAGTTTACACATTTTAGATACCAATGTTATTTTATGTTATGTTATGGGGCGAAATTTTATTTGTGTTAAAGAAAATGGAAGTCTACTTTCCAATGTTCAGTTATTCGTAAAGAGATAAGGTGTAAAGAAGAATAATAACCCCCGAAGAATAATGACCTGGGGTCATTTTTCGACGTAGAATAATGACCCCGAAAGTGTCACTTTCATAAAAATGAGCACTATGTATGTGGAGAAAGGGTGTGTTCCCGTTTTGCACACATTTGATACTATAAATTCCTTATATTACGCGAGTACTTAATTCCGCGATCCCGCTGTTTTCTATCAAACCGCGAGAATATAAAATCGCGAACGTCGAACTTTTCTCCTTATCTCTTATAGTTCTCAACTCTCAAAAAATAATGGCGAGATTTTAAAATCCGCGAAGGGCGCTTCTCGCGATTTTACGCGGAAATATATTCCTCGCGTTTAATTAGGAATCTACAGTAATTAGGTACAGAATAATAGGTTTAAACTGTGATTTGATAACGATTATAGTCTGCTTATTACGCAAGATTTACATGTGTTTCTAATGCAATGGTGTATCATGTACCTTGGTAATGCACTTTAATATGATTTCAAATATTTAATGAATATTTACATAAACTGACTCAATAGATAAAAATATCATTTAAATTAGAACCGATTTGTTGCTTTCTCATTTTCTTATATTTTATTAATTTTAATTTGAAAACACGGTATTATTGTTATAAAATTTAGCGACTGAAATATATCAAGAACTACTTATGATTTTTTGTTCAACTATTAACTAGGAAATTTGAAAAAGGGAGGGCGTATTGCTTTGCTGCTGTCTGTCTGCTGGTCGGTCGGTCCACAGTTTCCGTTCATTTTCTTAGCAGAGGATGAACATATTGTAATGAAATTTAGTGTACAGGTTTATCATGATAATATCTAGGTCAAGTTCGATAATCGGTACGATCAAGCAATTTTCAACAGGGTTATGCCCCTTGCACGTAGAAAACTTCCAATTATTTACAGTTTCCGTTCATTTTCTTCGCAGAGGATGCACATATTGAAATGAAATTTGATGCACAGGTTTATCATGATAATATCTAGGTAAAGGTTGATAATGGGTACGATTGAGCAATTTTCAACTGAGTTATGCCCCTTGCACGTAGAAAAATTCCAATTATTTGCAGTTTCTGTTCATTTTCTTCGCAGAGGATGAACATACTCAAATGAAATTTAGTATACAGAATTATCATGATAATATCTAAGTCAAGTTTGATGTTGGGTACGATCAAGCAATTTTCGAATGAGGTATGCCCCATGGACTTAGAACAATTCCAATTAATTGAAGTTTCCGTTTATTTGTTTGCAGAGGTTGTACCTACTGAAATGACATTTGGTATACAGATTTATCATAATGATATCTAGGTCAAGTTTAATTTTGGGTACGATCGACCAATTTTTGACAGAGTTATGCGCCTTGGACTTACAAAAATTCCAATTAGTCAAAACTGTCTTAGCGGCCACTCGAAATCAACGGCCACTCTTGACCAGCTGCCAGTTTTATTTCCCCCGGACGTTTTATCTTATATACTTGTACTTGAATGAGCGGCCACTCGTGTAACGCGGCCAGCGGCCAGTCAAATCTTGACCCATCATGTTATTAACACTTTAATCAACGGCCACTTGATCGCGATTCTGTCATGACATTTTAATATTTATGCCCCCTTTCGAAGAAGAGAGAGCATATTGCTTTGCTACTGTCCGTCTGTCTGTCTCTCTGTCTGTCGGTCGGTCGGCCCACCAATAGTTTCCGTTCATTTTCTTCGCAGAGGTTGCACGTATTGAAATGAAATTTGGTATACAGATTTATCATAATAATATCTAGGTCTAGTTCGATTCTGGGTCAATCGAGCAATTTTCGACAGAGTTATGCCCCTTGGACTTAAAAACATTCCAATTATTTGCAGTTTCCATTCATTTTCTCCGCAGAGGGTCCACATATTAAAATGAAATTTAGTATGTATACTACTATATTAAAATAATAGACTCGAATTTATGGCCTTTAATACCGATAAATCGGAAGAGTACTGTCTTTTGTTTTATAGATTTTAAACATCATTGGTACTTAAAGATTACCAATTTGTTTTTATTTTTTCTCAATTAAGCTTTGCTAATTAATAATCAACGATAATTCCTCAAAAAATTCCGGAAATCATCTGCATTTTTTGGATTTTACAATCTTGCGCGTGCGCATTACATTCACGCTAAATCACGGGAGGCTCATCACGGTGTGGTGTTCAAATCAGAGAGGACAAAAGTTGATATATTTTTGTTATTTTATAATTTCTCTCATAAGAAATCATAAATATATACGTATGAAAAGAATATATAGCTATTTACGATAAATATGTACACATATTTGTATTATTGTTTCTAAGTTTATCCATGCAAATGTAATATTGTGGAAACATTGACTAAAGGCAAAGAAATATTTGATTCCATGCAAATTCACATTATATTTCTATGGAGAGTGTGGATAGAATGTTCTATCGTTAAAATGATAAATGTCCTACGGACCCGGTTTAACGATAGAATGCGTTCCGTGTATTGTCTCTGTAGCAAATAAAATACGGGAGAAAACTCTAACTAGTGCATTTACTATTAAAAAACCCGAGAGCTCCGAATGTCAACATGGTGTGTAAATAAAACGTTGGCGAAAAAGTGTTGAATTCTTCCATTATATGGATTAAAATTTTAGATGAAAGGTATTCACAGTCTCAAAAAGGTTTGTTATGATTAATTTAACCCATTCTGTGCTACGCCGTTGCGCAACAATTTTTATAATAAAAAAAGAGAAAAAAAACCCACAATTATATTAACATTCATTGTTTATTTCAAAAGTACCTTACAATATGAATGTGTCGATGTATCTATTTCGAAAATGTCCGATATGCAATGTCAACCCGTGCACGCACGGGTTAAAGAATAGTACTGATTTAACATAATAATATAATGTCAAGTTAGAGTTTGGTTACGATCGTGCAATTTTCGACAGAGTTATGGCCCTTGGACTTAGAAAAATTCCAATTATTTGCAGTTTCCGTTCATTTTCTTCGCAGAGGATGCACATATTCAAATGAAATTTAGTATACAGGTTTATCATGATAACATCTAGGTCAAGTTTGATTTTGGGTACGATCAAGCAATTTTCGACAGAGTTATGCCTCATGGACTTAGATTTATTTTTATTTATTTGTAGTTTCCTTTCATTTTCTTCGTGGATGTTTCCAAGGGAGGGGGGCATAAATGTTTTACAATCATCTTTTGTTCTCATCTAGGCTCTTTTCTATTACATCCTAAATCTCACAATTTATACAATTTAGACATTGTAAGGATATAATACGGGAATACGATACTTGAATGATTATTTAATATCTATAGCTTGATCTATTTATTAATTTATTTATTTTGTTAGATCATCTGTTTTTATGAATACATGGGATATATTACATTGATATCGTTATCTTTGAGCTCATTCATAAACATGTTCTTTATTCTTCAAGAAATAATACTTATAAAAAATAACGCATCGTTATGAAGAAACCCCTATAACATGATTGTAATTCACCATGATTTGGCCTTCAAAGTTCTTGCCGAGCGTAATATAAAAGTTGAGAAGAATATAATGTTCTTAATAAAAAAAAAAAAATTAGGTTATAAAACCGCAATGAATAAATAAATAAAAAGAAGAAGAAGAAAGATTTGGTAAGCTGTACTAGTTTGTTGTACTTTCATTATTGAAACAATTCCGATTTTTCTAAATTATTTTGTATTGGTAGAAATCACGAAAATGTGTCATATTATATTAACTAAGTCACTGATAATATAAATACAGCATAAATGACATTAACATGTGCCCCGTAGCTTTATAAATATATTGAACTATACAATCTATACATAACTATGATACAGACTATAGAAGTTATGTAATTAATTTAACTGGACAAATTCCCGTTTCGCACAAATTTTCAAATGTGTGCAAAACGGAACAAACCGAAAGAAAGGTGACCCCTGTAGAATAATGACCCCCTTATAAATTTAGGTTTTTCTTTATCATTTCATGTTATATGTAAGTAGTCTCTAAAATATTGTAACTTTTATTGCAGGTAACAGAAAGTAACTTGAAATATAGTTTATATTCAGATAAACTCAAAGGGAAAGAAGGGTATAATTTTAGAAAATAAAAATCCTTTCGTTATAACAAGATACTGGCTGGTTGTACCGAGGTATAATTCTCATCACAACGAGTTACATGTATCTCACTATAACGAGTGAAAACACATTAAAATTATTTTGAGATACGAGTCACTATGTTCCAAAATTCTGTTTATTGGCAATAAAGGAGTAGAGAATGCAATGTTCTCGTTTAATAAGCCATTGGAACTTTTTTGAATTCGTAATTTTGACTTTTTTGGCATATTCATATCTTTGGGCTATGATGAATGAGCATCAGTGATTTGCTATGAAATTTGAAGCAGTATTTATTCAAAAGCTTGTGCAAGAAAAGATAACAAGAGGCCAAGGGGCCACATCGCTCACCTGAGCAACAATAGCCTTAACTCTGATCAAATTATCATAACAGTAACAAAATCAAAATATCTTGACAACTAAGTACGGTAGAGCTTGCTAAAAAAATTTAAAATATCTGCCGATTTTTATCCACATATTTTTATGGTAAATACCAAGCCCCTTTTGTTGTATCTGTAAGAAGATTTTTCTCTATTCCTATATACCCCCCCCCCCACTTTGTGGCCCC
>WFKH01011581.1:71911837-71924030 GCA_016163765.1 Magallana hongkongensis
AAAAGTTTACAACGCCAACGCCGACGCCGACAACGCCAACGACGACAGACAACGGACAAATTTTGATCAGAAAAGCTCACTTGAGCTTTCAGCTCAGGTGAGCTAAAAACACTTGCTGTGGCCTTCAACTCGACATTTAGATATATTGATGATGTTTTATCCATTTACAAGAGTTGCTTTCAGTCTTATGTTAACTCAATATATCCCAGTGAGCTTGAAATAAAAGATACCGCAGATTCTGAGACATCTGTTTCATATTTAGATATTTTACTAGAAAAAGACGTTAATGGTAACCTTACAACAAAACAATATGATAAACGTTATGATTTTAATTTTTCCATCGTCAACTTCCCTTAATTATGTAGCAATATACCATCATCACCTGCTTATGGGGTTTATGTCTCTCAACTTATTCGTTATGCAAGAGCATGCTCTACATACGAAAAATTTCTTAAACGAGGCAAGCTACTTACAAACAAGTTTGTAACCAGATAGCCATGGTATGACCTTGAATTGTTAGTTTGACTAAGTATGAGACTTATGTATACCTTGATACTTATGTAATTAATTGTTTTAATGTTGACTGATAAAGTGAACTTTGTGACTCTTGTAGCACTGCGCAGTATTCCTAAATGATGCTATGTAATCAGGCACGGAATGCGGGCACAGTAAAATCCTAATTGAAAATATATAAACAAGTTATAAAGAAATTGTCATATTTGGGGATCCTGTGTCTGCATTGATAGCCTTGGCACTGCAAGCTAGTCATGTAATGCATGTTCTATCTAACCTTTGTAACCTTTAAGCCATGTATGAATGAATGTATCTAGCTATGACATTTTAATATTGTACGTAAGCGATGCATCATACTCATGCGGAAGAATCAAAACCCGCATCCCAATACTCTTTGATTGACAGTTCTGACAGTTTTGTTGCTGTATTTGGAAGCAAAACCTAACTCTTGAATGTAAACAATAGATGTTCACTCATGATCAGTACAGGTGGACAGAGCAAATCAGACCTGTCGGTTAAGATTATAAAAGTATATAAACCTCTGTAAAGTGAGAGAAAATGGAAATGGGATGAAAGAAATCAGGAGAACGATGTAAAATCAAAGATTAAAGAGAGAGAGACAAGACTGTAAATTGAAATCTATACGATCACGTTGTAAAATAAAAGTGTAAGTAAAACCTAACATTGGACTTTTGTCTGTCGTTCACTTGAAGTGGGCAGAAGGCTTACAAGTTGTAAGTTGTTGGAACAAGAATATCACGAACCTCAATTAAAATCATCTTAACGCAAATTCTATGGTCGATACAAAGACCTTCTCAGTAGTACAATGCTTCATTAAGACACACGCTGACTGACGTTTTCATACTTATTAGACCATTTTTTATACACCGGACTGTCAACGGTTTCTTTCGTTTTTCATAACCGTGACAAGGTGCACACGGCGGGTGTGACCGGTCGGCAGGGAATGCTTACTCCTCCTAGGCACCTGATCCCACCTCCATCTTTTTTGAGGTCCATGTTTGCTCTGCTTTGAATTTGTATTTCGCTATGTGAATTTTTGAGACGGTTGATAGTTTGTTATTGTCATTTTTCATTTCATTGTCTTCAAAGCCATATGGAATTATAGCCAGCTTTCCGTGGTAGAAAATCTACTGTACATAGCCATTTTTCCAAAGAGAGAAACTGCTATATAATTTGTCCGGAGAGGGTTGGATAAGGGAAATGGCACTATACAACACCGGTAACGACATGCATTGCTTATGCGATATTCTTACAATGTTTGTTTATTATACGTAAGTAAAGCCTGTTACAAAAACGATGTCTTTCTCTACCCCATTTTCCTGGTTCAACATACCTTAAATTACTTAAATATAATGACAATTAAACATATTTTAAAAAAGTTTTTTTTTTTTTTAGCTTGAATAACCAATTTTGATTAATTATTTATTATTGTATCCATTAAAAACATTCTAGCACCTTTCTGTCATCAAAAGTCATGTTATACAATAACTGCTGGGAATGAAATTCTTTTACAGAAATTCGATAGAGCAATCGTGCGATGATACGATAAAGATAGTGCGATATAGAACTAACGATGGCACCATAGAGCATCGCGTCATCGATATTACTATCGCGTCATCGCTATCGCACCATTGCTTTTCGTTATCGTACCAACACGTCATTGCGATATCGCTTCATCGTGCATTTGCAATATCGTCATCGCACTATTAAGCTATCGTCATCGCATTATCGTGTCATCGTACTATCGACCCAAACCTCGATGGTGCGATGGTTCAATAGCCCTGTCCGGATTCCATTGTTTTGTCCTTTTTTATACAATTTAGAATCCGCTTACCATAAGAATGCTTTGTACCAATGTTCGTTAAATTTGGCACAGTGGTTTTAGAGAAGAAGTCAAATATGTGTAAGGTTGACAGACAGATGGACGACGGACAATAGGTGATCAAGAAAGCTTATTTGAACCTTTGGTTTAGGTGAGCTGATAAAAAAATTAAAAATAATAATCCTTTCTAGGATCTTTGAGTAAAAGTTACATTACATTTTTCACCCTGAAAGTATCATTACAAAGAACCATGAACGCGTTTTGTTTTGTTTTGTTTTTTGTTTTGTTTTGTTTTGTTTTGTTTTTTGTTTTTTTGGGTTTTTTTTTTTTGTTTTCCAAAGTATTGACCCTTTGCTTAAGTTCTTCTGAGGATTTCATTACACAAACGTGAGTTAATCAACCAGATAAATATATATATATATATATTTGAATCTCTAAGTAAATACGCACAAATAATAACACACATTAGGACAAAAGACACATGTATTAAGATTAATATAAAGCAGTCACGGCATTGTGAAACTAAGTGCATGACGTATTGTTTCCTCTAATAGCTACATTTGACGGATGTGTCTAAAATGTTTTCTAAAATCACAATCACAATCAAAATAGTGATGTTTCGATGTGCATAATGTCAGTTGATACTTAAAAGTTTATTATAATAAACTGAATAAAAATGTATATTGATCATTGTACATATATATGTACGTTAGATGAACGAAATGAAAGAGCTGTAAAAATATTATACAAAAGTCATCATTCATGCTTTTATTCATTTGAAATTAAGTAAATATATGTCAATATATGTCATAAGCTGAAAGTATTATCGTTACAGATTAATGTTTTTTTCTGGTAATGGACTCGATGTACGAATTGAAAAAGCCTCCTTAGACGGTCAAGACAGAGAAGTAATTGTACACAAAAGACTCTTATTTGTTCTTACCCTTACTGTGGACAGTGAAAATAATAAACTGTACTGGGCAGATTATTGGAAACACACCCTAGAGGGTTGTGATTACGACGGATCAAAGAGACGTGTAATTCGATATTTGTTAAGTGTTTCGGTGTCGGGCTTATCCTACCATGAGGTTTGCAAATTATATTTGCTTTTTTTCCAGTGCAATGAAGATTTTTTATGAAATATATGGTCTAGATAAAAGCTTTTGATCACAACTAATTGAATGCAAATATCTGAACATGCATTCTGACTCACACAGTTATTTTGCATCCAAATTAGCACGTTTTGACTTAGTGTTTTTTTACTTTACGTACCTATTCGTTTTATTGTCAAAAATAAGTATACCGTTGTCTTTTCATATGTGAAAGTCATTATAGCATTTTAACATATTTCTATAATGCACATGCAACAATTTAAGTGTTTTAGATGTTTGGAAAAAAATATCAAAACGATAGCAAATAATTGCAAAAAGCAGACCATTGAGTTACATACCGGATACACTGTAAACATAGCAGAGCATCACAAAACAGTCCAATTTTCTTCCATTTTCAGAATATGCTTCATGCAGTTAGTTTTTCGAATCGATTGATGCTTGCAGTTGATGTTGGATCTGGGTCGGAGGTTTACCGCCGTTTTTTTCCTGACGGTCAACCGTATTCAATTACTACGTACGATACGGAGACAACCAGATCTATTAACGGTAATTATTGTCAAATCTTAATCTAAATGAATATTGTTTTAATCAAATGTTTTACACATTTTAGCTCACCTGGACCGAGCCTTTCTGCCTTTAAATAACGCAATGTCTTGAGCATGGCTTAAAAAACTCAGTTTTTAGAACACCAAACCTTTTAAAGAACTAGGATTTTTAGATTGTGGGTTCAATATCATGAAAACCTAAGGCACAATTTTTTTTCTTTTTTTTTTTGGTTAAACTATTCATAACTGAAAACAGTTAGAAATTGTGCTTTTTACAAAGTTGAATTAAAAAAGATTATCAAATAGATGGAAAGAAAATAATTAGAGATTAAACCAACGGGCATTTAAGCTCTCTTATTTCCCTATCTTATATAAAGGAAAATTGTTTAAAACTCTAATACAACGCTGCATTTAGTAATACCACTAATTCAGCATCATCACAACTTCATTTTAGGGTCACAGTGACCTTCTTCAATTTTTTATGATTATGTATAGGTCATTTTTCAATGTTGATATCTTTTATACGTTGAGATCTAGCACCTTAGGTCTTGGATGAGAGTAAGCTTTGTTTTATATATTGTTTTATGTGTATTCAAATTGTGGAACATACAAGAATTTTTGTGAGTTAAACAATATGTTACCTGTAAAATATTTTCTTTTTTTTATAATTAGAAACAGATACAAGAATCGTTGTTTATGTTAGCGATGTGGCCCATGACCCTCTTCTTGTAAACGTATAATGGCATTAGTTGATTAAACTTTATATAATTTAGATAATCAGAAAGTCAATGTAAATCAAAGATGTGTATCAAAGGACAGTCTGATTCTGTCCATTTGTGTTCAAACATATTTTATTATGATAAGATTGACTAATTAGCTTGTAACATGAATATAAAATTTCGGTTACTTAAATAAAAAGAATTTAAATTTTGGTGAGGCAAAGTTCCTCTTTGCAGGTCTGAACGCTCAACAGTTTATAGAACACTCACCAGTTTATTAAACACAGACTAGTTCATAGATCATTCACAAATGTATCGAACATTCACCAGTTTATAGAACACTGACCAGTTTATAAAATAATGACCAGTTTATAGAACACTGTCCAGTTTGTAGAACACTATCTAGTTTCTGGATTACTGACCAGATAAAATACTTTATAAAACTATTTACACTTTATAAAAAAAATGACCAGTGTTCCATTTAACATTTACCAGTTGATAGAGCATTGCATTCACTACTTAAATAACACAGACCATATTATAAAACACTGACCAGTTAAATTAAATACTGACCAGTTTATCAAACACTGACAAACTTGAGAAGACTGCCACTGAATAGAACACTGACTAGAGTATAGAACGCAGTCTAATTTGTAGAACACGGGCCAGTTTATAAAACTCTGACCCGAAAATAGAATACTGACCGGCTAATTGAACAATAACCAGTTAATAGAACTCTGACCAATTCAAAGAACAGTGTCCATTTTATAGAACACTGACCAGTTTATAGATCACAGGCCAGTTAATAGAACACTGACCAGTGTATAGACCACTGACCAGTTTATTAAACACTGATCAGTTTATAGAACAATGTCTTGTTTATAGAACTCTGACCATTTTATATTATAGTATATTCACCTGTGTTTAGAACATTCATAAGTTTATATAACACGTTCAAATTTTAGAACAATGACCAATTTTTTAAATTCTGTCCAGTTTGTAGAACACCGTCTAGTTAATAGAACACTGCCCAGCTTATAGAACATTGACCAGTTTATAGAACACTGGCCAAGTAATAAAATAATTACAAGATTATAGAACACTGTCCAGTTTGTAGAATACTGTCTTGTTTCTGTAATACTGACCAGATAAAACACTTATTGACCACAGACCAGTTAATAGAACACGGACCAGTTTATAGACCACGGATCAGATTATAGAACACTGACCAGTTAAGAAAATACTGTCCAGTTTATAGAACTCAGAACAGTTTAAAGAACATTGACCAGTTTATAGAACGCCGGCCAGTTAATAGACCACTTACCTGTTCACATAACACTGTTTATAGAATATTCTCCGGTGTATTGAACATTCATCAGTTCATATAACACATATCAATTTTAGAATACTGACTACTTTATAGAATACTGCCTAATTTATAGAACACTGACTAGTTAATAGAAAACTGTCCAGTTTATGGAACACTAACCAGTTTATTGACCACAGAACAGTTAATAGACGACTGACCAGTTTAGAGAAAATTGACCAGTTTTATAAACACTTACCAGTTTATAGAACAATTACCTGTTTATAGAATATTTACCGGTGTATAGAACATTCATCAGTTCATGTAACACGTATCAATTTCAGAATACTGACTAGTTTATAGAATACTGCCCAATTTATATAACACTGACCAGTTAATAGAAAACTGTCCAGTTTATGGAACACTAACCAGTTTATTTAACACTGATCACTTTATAGAACACTGACCAGATTATAGACCACTGACCAGTTAAAAGAACACTGATCAGTTAATAGAACACTGGCTAGTTTAAGTTTTAGTTTAGAACACGTTAAAGAACTAGGGTCAGAAATTACTGCAAATGGCCTACCAATTTCCTGGAAAATAAACTATCGTTTTCTTCTAAGTTTTGTGTGTTTTCTAAATAAACATTGCTTGATCAATACACGTGTAGGCTATTTTGGCCGAACAGGATGTGGACTTGGTAATGCTAACTGCCGAAACCTATACTGGTTTTGAGTTTTTCCGGAATTTCCTCTGCTTTTGAACATTTGGGTCCAGATTTGAAGTGGGGCGCATTCGACTCGGAAAAAAAAATCAAACATAAAATAAAATATTGGTACCAAATGTACAGTTTTGAACAAGTTTTATTTTCCGACACGAATGCGCCCCATGTTAAAAATTAAAATTAATGAAAAAATGCAATGTCGTCTGGTTGCCTCGCGGACGCAAAATCAGTAGAAGACGGCGGTGTTTACATTTTTCGCTATAATTTGACCTGCAATAAAAACAACATTCCGACTGCAAGAATTCGTTTTAAGGTGAGCAAATGTATTGTTGTTTATGTTTAAAGAAATATTTGATTTTTCAGTATTAAACATTGCTCGCCATTAAAAAAAGACCGGAACAGCAAAACGGTGAAATTCGTACATGTATATGTATGTATTTATGTATTGTACATATTTTAAATACATTTACTTAAGTTATTTATGTACAAAAACATTTTTTTATTGATATGAAATTTCCAAAACAACTATACATATCATTATAAAGATGTAAGGATGAAAATTGTATTAAAGCCTAGTTTTGACTTATGCCTAATACACTGTACATACATTGTCTTCATATGCTCAGCTATTTTATTCATCGATATTTTATTGTAGGCCTTTGCTTGTACAATTCACCGCATTTTGATATAAGTATTGTGTACTTTTTTTTAAATATTTTGATAACAAAGATTGAAAAAAACTAATAATATATATTTATCTGTACAATTCAAAACATGCAAACTATTCATGGAACATTAATTAAACTGAAGCTGACAGGAAAAGGGGGCTACTCAATATTGATTAATCTCTTCAAAATAATCAATAAATCCTCAATATAAGTTATCGGTACTATATAAATTTTACCTCAGTTATCATACCTTTGATTTCTTGCATTTATTTCAAACAGATATGCCTCATGAAGTATAGGAATATCATGGTAAATATGTCGTCTATTTTCGGCGGTTGAAAAAGCATATAAAGGCGTAAAGTAAAGCGTAGCCAAATAATTCCACAAAGTCCCGATATTCAAGATGTATGCCACAAATACCAAGATATAAACCTGTAGGTTCCATGTGGAACAGACGACATTATATTAGGACTAATCTGTTGATCGAATGTCTCAAACAAAACATAATACTGGGCACACATGTACGTATTAATTAAGTACAAGTGATAATTTAGGTATCGGTTTATGAGAAACAGGGTGTATATATGTGTACAGATAGCGAAACTATAAGGATAAACCATTCTGACGACTTTTGTAACGGTGACACAAAATTTAATGATTCCTCTATTCGCTGGCGACAGAAGTATAAGCAGGTTCTACCCCCACCTACCGCGGTTTCATCATATTTTTTTTTCTCGCTAATGAATTCTGTTTAAGTGAACCCAGAGAAAAAAAAAATTTGCATTTTAAAATTTATTATGTACATTGTACAGCTAGAACTAAATTATTAATAAAATGCATAAAAACAGAAAATGATTTTTGATTTTTAAAAAATCGTGTTCTTTATAGTATTTTTAAATTGATGGTATAATCATATAATCACACTTTTTGCAGGTACATGTATTTAAAACTCCTGTCCAGATGGAGCAAAAATGCTGTTTCTGTCAATCAGCAGTGGCAGGTGAAGTAATAGCATTTACATGTAAGCCACCGCTTCTTCTTTTAGAAAGTAGTCTGTGAGGTGGTAGACTTCCCCGAGTCAGATAAGGAAAGGCTCCAGGAAATGACGGACGTTACCGGTTGTGCCTCTAGACCTCCTCCAGTTTTGCCAAAGAGCATATATAAGGTGACTGTGACATCCATACACATAAAGATGAAGGCCTTTTGAGCATATCTTATCCAAGACACTCAAACTCTGAATTATTGCAAGGTTCAAGCTTGTGCGCAGGTTGTTGGCATATGCACTCATGCATCATCTAAAGTGTGGCATCAGTTCTGCACCACACATGCATAATGTAAATAAATCTGAGTACTTGACTGGAAATCCAATGCCACAGCAAAGATGGATCTGAAAGTGACAGTGACAGTTAAAGTGACAAAAGTACAGTGAAAAAACTCTCCCTTCTTATTCTAGTGTTAATCTTCCAATGAAAATTATATTGTGATACCTTATGTACCAATCAAATAAATGATATTCAAACCATTCACTATCATACATGTATCTTAATTTTAATGAAATTGTAAAGTTTTTCAGAAAATAATTTTTTAAAGATCAAATTTTAAAAATGTACTAATGATTTCTTTGTAAAGTATGTACATATTAAACCCTTAAATTGCATTTTAAATGCATTTTAAGTGACTGTTAGGTTATTTTGGCAATAATGAGATATTTCTCAGCTAAAGTGCATATTTGTATACTTCATGTTGTGAATGTGAAAAAAAAGCATGAACTGCAATTTTGTACTCTTTGAACAATACATCTGTGCTTTGGCTATAGACAGTACTAAGTTATTGTTATACATATCTATAGCATCAGCTTGATAAATGCTTTAAATAAGTAAATTAATTTAAAATTAAATCCACATGTAGCATTGTATTGATTTCCAAGTGCTACTGTACATTGTGCAAAATAAATTAAATGCATCTATAATTTCAGAAAGTGAAGAATCAAAACTCATTTGGATTAATTGTGTTTGAAACTTTGAATTTTTCTGACATATAATATAGACATAGAAACATTATTTGTTACATTGTGTGTCATATTCATTTACTATTATTTTCTAAATACTTGTTTTTTTTTAATATACATGTACATAATATATCCAGATCAAGAAATATGTTGATGGAATATTTTGTTAATCATGTTTATATATATAATATTAAAATTCAATCCCAGCAATTATTTGTATTGAATATTCTAAAGTAAGCCCAGATCTAATGAAAATGGCATACCCAGTATATGTGAAAACCGGGTTACAGAAAGTAGGCTAAATAGGTTTCTTGATCAACACATTCATAAAGTACATACATGTACCAAATTTTTCTCAATTTCACTTTTGCTCAGTGTTTTAAATCACATGCCTCTGAATTTCTATCAATAAGCCCTTAAATGTATGGAAAAAAATATATATACCCTTATTTTTATATATAGATAGGGTATAAATATCTCTTCCCATACATTTAACGTCTAATTGATAGAAATTCAGAGGCCTGTGTTTAAATAAACTCAAGTATGATTAATTGTTTGATTTTAATGTTTTAATTTCATTTCAAATCTTACAGCTTAATTATAAAACCCAAGTTGGCATTGTAACTATTATTACCATGAGCCATTACCATTTATAAATATCCAATGACCGGTACATGACCAAAAAAAAAATGCTCGTTGGAGTTCAAAGTGAAAGTAGACCATGCTTTTTCCATAGCGTTGTATGACTGATCTTTCAATAAAAACTGCATTGACCACATGCATGGGAAGCAATATACATGTATTACACGTTCTATTAGGCATAGCACTGAAAAGTTAATCTTAACAATCTACAAACTAGGCATATTTACACTTACCATGCTTACTTCTTTCTTCGAAGAATTCCAAGTGTTAAACGGTGTTGCATTAAGTCGTATCCAAAGTCACTCGAACCGGATGTTTTACTCGGTTCATATTTACATGTAGGTTCTTATCCATTCAAAACAACGAAATGTTTTATTTGATTGGAATTTTCTTTGTAGACGATAACATTTTCAAATAGGCCTATTTAAATAAAGCAAATGACATGACGTTATGTTTGGAATTTGCAATCATGACGTTGTGTTTCATATGAAAGTGTTCAGTGCACATGCCTACTTTGAAGGCCAATTACGGGGGATTTGTTAAAGATATTAAAAAAAGAAAAGTAGTTTTAAAGAATATAGATTCTCAAATTATTTTTGGCAGTGAAAAATAATATTTTTGACTACAGGCCAATTTTAGTACTTTCTGGCCCTAGTTCTTTATAAAACACTTTTCATGTTTTAGAACTTTACCTGTTCATAGAACATTCATTAGTATATAGACCACCGTCAAGCTTATAGAATACTGACCAGTTTATAAAACAATGTTTAGTTTATAAACACTGACTAATTTTTAAAAAAAAAAAACTAACCATTTAACACTAAATATCTCTAGACTACTGAAAACTTTCAAAGTTTTAGAGATCGATAATTGTTTCCTGTTAATTTTTAAAGTCCTTTGCTGATTGTGGGGTTGTTTAAAATAATCGATATAAAATTATAAAAATACAATTTTTCGATCTATGTTTTGAGAGGATCGCATTTGCAGGATATATTCCATTTTGCAATCAACTTTTTTTTGTTGCTTTGTGTGAAAAGTTTATTCAGATAAATATTGGCACAGATATTTAATAAAATTATTTAAGTAAATTATGTACTATTGTAAAACAGAAATTTTTGTTATTTAGAAATATCAATGTCTTATTTGTTTGATTTTGTTTTGAATACAAAACTGCTTGTAAAAACTATTTGCATCCTGATTTTTGCAAAATAATCATTTAATTCTTCTGTTTTCCTCTTGAAATATTATTTTCAATATCACCCTCATAAATAAATTAATAAAACAATAAAATTTAATCACCTGATCTTATTAATATTTAAGAACATCTAAGCTTTCATTTGTTTATTTAAAGTATTGTTTATAATTTGTAGATCCATGTTTAACTTTGAATTGCCATCACATGTGTGTCAACACACGATTAGGACCTAAATGCATATGTTTCGACGGTTTTGATCTTGATAACAATGGCAAAAACTGTACAGGTATTCTTTTTTAAATTTATATTATTGTTATTTACACAATCAATGTTTCTCTTAGTTGTCTATATTGTTGATAAATTGTTTGAAATAATACCGTATATCAGATTTTTTTCCGCTTTGTTCGCGACGAGTTCCGACTCGCGGAAAATAAATCAGCGTAAATTTAATACAAAGTGTTGGTCCTGTAATAGAGTTATCTCTCTGATTATAAAACAAATAGGTAAGTAAATGTACGGTGAACTGTGTTCAGCTATCAGGTATGTAAGCGTCATTGCTAATTTAATAGTCCATTGACAAGCTAATTAAATTGGTTAAGTTCCTTGCGTAAACCGATGTCTAATTATACCTCAGCTACTATTATATTTAACGGTAAAAGATCTTCTGATCTATGATTGTTGTATTTCCGAAAATAATTATCGGTAATTATTTCACACTATCGTGTAAATTGTTTCATTGTCTGAAATTTTCATTAAAATTTAAGAGTTAAAATTTAGATGTTTTTCCCTCAATTACTTTACAGGTTAAAACAATCGTGCATGAATTATTTATCAGTTTGACTTTAAAATAGTGAACATTTGATTCGCGTTAATTAAGGTCTTTCGTTTCCAACGGAAGACCTTATAGTTTTCGTA
>WFKH01011581.1:71934669-71961977 GCA_016163765.1 Magallana hongkongensis
TCGTAACAATATCTATTTGAAAAACTCATTGCCACGCCCATTTATGACGTAATTAGGGATTTTTAGGGGCCAAAGTTCTCAAACTTTAACACAATATATCTAGAGAACGAGACATATTTTGTTAAGCATTGTAGAAGAGAAAATGCTTGTATTGATAATTATAATCGATTCCAATATTGGAAAAACCATTGTCTGTCCCCATTAAGGATCTACAGGGCTGGCCCCTAAAATATTCAATCATTTGTGTCTCAAAAATGAATAACAATTCAAGATAGGTATAAAAACAAAAACTGTTAGTATTTGTAAGATCTTTCATATGAAATGAACAAAAAGGGGCTGGCCCCTTTAATTAGGGACCAAGACCCACGTAAAGTCTATTACAAATAACTTAAAAACAATAAAGATTTTATAAATCATTATAGAAGCAAAGTTGTTGATCGTAACAATATCTGTTTGAAAAAATCATTGCCTCGACCATTTATAAATTTATTAGGGGCCAAAGTCCTTAACTTTTGATGCAATGTATTTAAAATAGGAGACATATTTTGTTAAGCATTGTATGAGAGAAATTGCCTGCATTGATTATTCTAATCGATTCCACTAATTAAAACACCAATATATGTCCCCATTTAGGATCTACAGGGGTGGCCCCTAAAATATTCAGTCATTTATATCCTAAGTTTAATCGATAAATCATCGTATCATTTTAAAAAATCAAACGGAAGACCTACTCGTTACTCGTAACGAGATCGTGTCTAGTTTTATATACTGTTCCAGGTTCTAATTCGCGGAAAAAAACATGACACGGAAAAAAACTGATATACGGTATGAGATGAAGGGGACAAATTAAATGATTTTACTGCGTTCGAACACACCAAATAACTGAACATCGATTCAGCCCCTTTATACCCAATTACAAACAAAACAACCTACTGAGCATTTGTTATATGAATCTTTAGTTGTAAATTTATTATTTAGCAGATAGGTCCTGGTATTCTAGGAGGGGTTTCATCAGCGGCAATGCCTCTATATTTGCAATGCATGTAGTACAGTCAGTCACTGGAATATCTGATGTACATTATATAAAGCCCAAGTCCAACAATACTATTGAGACGTTTACCGTTGATGCGACCTCAGACACTATTTACTTCATGGACAGTCTATCAAATACATTAAAGAAGTTTGACATCATTTCACGAGAAACCAGCATTCTCACTTGGTTGACATCTGCAACAGGTGATTCAAACAAATATTAGATGAATGCATTTGTTCTCACTCCAATGCAGACAATTGATCAATATAATTCATTTTCTTATAAATGAATGCATCGATTCTTTTTTGTTCAATAATTGCATCTGATGAAATCATCAAATTTGAACCAAGATTTACACTAATTTATCGCTGACTTGTTCCAATGTTTGAATTTAAGAATACTAAATGCGCTTTTTGTTTACTTTATAACAACAGACTTGACGCTGGACTGGATTGCAAATCTTATTGGATGGATAGAACCAACTCACTCGAGCATAAGCTCTTTTTCTATCAATTGGAAAACCACAGCTACTATATACACCGGTCTGCAGCAGCCAGCTTCTCTAACAGTTGATCCTCACAATGGGTAGGCAGAGTCTGTTATTTATTTTCCTTATATTTCAATGAAAATAATTAGTTTTCAAAAATAAACTGATAACAAAATGTACATAAAAGGTAACTCGAAAGGCCGATTCTGTACTGTTTTTATCAGATTTGCTTTGAACAAGATAATGATTAACATTTGTCATAAAAAAAATGTCTTATACGAAGGAATTTCATCGTATATACAGATTTCTTGAGGTTTTTTGCATTTGTTTGATGACGCCTTTTTTTTCAAAAAAGTAACTCTAAATTGCACCTTTACCTTCTTTAATGTACGTTTCACAATTGCATGTGCGTATGATTTAATGCTAGCTGTTGTACACCGTGTGATTGGCTAAACAAATTTAATATCGTTGAAGAAACGTTCCATGAGGCACAATTAGACTAACGTCATACACATAAATCTGCTTGACGTCATATTAATTTTGTACAATTTAAACTTAATGTTAGGTTAAATGGCCTTTTTACTAAACTTTTCTACACTAAATAACCAACATTTCAATTATCAACCATGAATTCAATACTTAGTTACCTAATGCATTGTATACTTATAAACAAGGTTCGGACGGTTTAATCATTTCTACATGTATAAAACATGTTAAGATTTATAAAGAGTAAACTGTCTAAATTTAGTAGTTAGTGTAAATCTTCTTAGACATTTTTCTCATCCTTGACTTTAAATTTTTATCTGTTCGACTGAACTTTACTCATTCCAAAACGATTGCTAGCTGACTGATGGTCTGCTATAGTCCACTTGAATTTTACTCTGTCCTTAGTCACATAAAAGCTTTTAGACGCTACTAGCCTGTGCAAGGCTTCTTCTTTTAAACTGTATGTAATTCTGTCCTTTTCAAGGACAAGCAGGAATTATATTCCTTCAATAGGCCGTAATCCTAAATGAGGAGTGAATGAGGTAGTTTTAAATAGTTCGATATTTCTATCTTTTGGTAAGGCATTTTCAAATTCCCCAATCATTTTCTCTAGCGCTTGTCATAAATGTATATTCACATCCACCAAGTATGATTCCCTCTATTTCTTATGGAAATTGATTGTACATTCATAGCTCTGTAGAAACAGACAGGACTGAAATCTACATGCCCCTTTTATCGATTAGTTGAAACCTTCAGCAACCTAAGAAAAATCACGGATTGCACGAAATAATCATGCTGATGTCAGACTTAAAGTCCTATTCAAGACTATTGGCTGTTTCTTTTATCTAACGTACTGATGTACATTAACAATAATTTAGTTAATTTTTCTTACTTTTAACGATCGACTTATTGATTTATAAAAGAAAGATGTAAAGATAAACAAAAAATGCTTTCTTTGATGATTCATGAGGGTTATGTAGGTAGAAATCATTGCAGAAAAAGCTAACATAACCTGATAACGCGGGTTATGTATTTTTTCTGCAATGTCGTCACCTTCATATTCAGATGATTCATGTGGGTTATGAAGGTAGCGATTATTGCAGAAAAAAAATTCATAACAGGTTAACGCGGGTTATGTATTTTTCTGCAATGTTGCCACCTTCATATCCCGCATGAATCACCAAAGAAAGCATTTTGTTGTTTAAATAATATATTTCTCTCACTAACTTAAAGGTTTGCTATATGAGTGTCAATGAAACTCTGGGTTGTGCACTATTAAATAATGTCTAAAAACCTTAAAACCAATTTCCATATTCTTATTATGCATAAAGTATGTCATAAAAACACCTATACGGTAAAGATCTAATATTGCAACAACTTTTTATGATAAACGTGATGACTTCAATACTTCCATCGTCAACTTTCCTTACTTATGTAGCAGTATACCTTCATCACCTGCATATGGAGTTTTTGTCTCTATTTTGATTCGATACGCAAGGGCATGTGAGACGTATGATCAATTTCTAAAACGAGGCAAGCTACTGACAAACAAATTGATTAAACACGATTGTCAACAGTCTCGATTGAAGTCATCATTTTGCAAGAGTTATGGTCAATACAACGACCTTGTCAGCAAATACAATCTTCCGCTAGGTCGTATGCTGACTGACGTTTTTCATACTTATTGTTAGGCCATTATAATTTACTGAATTGTATATGGAGTTATCCGTTTTCCCGATTACAACAAAGAACACACGGCGGGTGTTTCATTCTAAAACGAGGCAAGCTACTGACAAAGAGGTTGATAAAAAATATTATCACAGTCTCGATTGAAGTCATCATTTCGTAAGTTCTATGGTCGATACAACGAACTAGTAAACAAATACAATTTTCCGCTAGGTTGAATGTTGTCTGACGTTTTTCATACTTATTGTTAGTCCATTATTAATCATCCGATTTACGGATTTTTCCGTTTTTCCCGATTACAACAAAGAGCACATGGCGGGTGTGACCGGTCAGCAGAGGATGCTCACTCCTCCATTGCACCAATGGATTTACTTCGTTATAACCGTAATTCGTTATATCCGTATAACGAATTCGTATTTATAAATATAGCGAAATCACTATATACATGGGTTTTTTTCACCAGACTGCTATTTTTTGATAATTGAGGCTTAGAATGAAAATAGATTCTTTTGATACCTTTAAAAATCGGATTGTCAATTGAAGAATTTATGTGAAAATAAATTCATTCAAACTACTATGTTAAATGGTAGTGCAAACTTTTAAAACTGTAAAGAAATTCGTTATAAAAGTGTTAAATTTCATTATTATTCACCTCTTCGGGACTCAAAATCAGTTTGCTATATCCGTAACTTCGTTATATCCGAATTTGTTATAACCGTAAAATTTTGCAAAGATTTGTTTGTTTGGGGTATAATGATTCCATATAATTGTTTCTGTCTCTTCCCTTCTTAATAGTTACGGTCGGTTGCTTTCCGATGAGGCATACATATTAATATAATTTGTTTACTATCAAGAAAATCTGCATCGACGACAAATACAGTTTTCTTTGGTATAATAAAGCACTTATTTACTGTCTATTTTGGATGATAACATTTTTTTATCCCCCTCGACAGCAACTATAGTTGCTGTCTCGGGGGACAATAAACTTGCTATCGTCCTCATAGCCATTAAGTAGTTGCATTATATCTTAGCGTCCTTTACTGGATTTGCGGGACATCAGGAAGGTCAATAGTCCATGGATCCTGGACCAGACACGAGCCGAAAACGCTGATATCGTCAACACACTTGAATAATCCTAGGTCGTTGCAGTATGACGTAAATAGTCACAGGTATTTTTGTAACACTCTAATTACAGTTACATTATAAAACAAGAGAAATCATTGTGATAATTTTTCTTAAAATGTTTAGGTTATACTGGTTAGATAATACAATTATCAAAAGCGCAACGACGAACGGTTCGGACATCAAAAGCCATATTGACACAGGTGGCGCTACAATGGTGTTCTCCTATAAGGTTATTTTTATTACTTGTTATTATTTTATTACATTGCTCGTTCTGATCGAAATTTGTCCAACGTAATAAGCACAACATCGTTTCAGTTGTTCTTACCATAGTGTTGACGTCGACTTGGGGTTTACAGTCAGCATTTTCATTTGTTTTTTTAACCAGCCAAAACGAGACATAAACATTGAAGTAAACTAGAACAAGTATTCATGTACTGCTATTCCGTAAGCCTATTTTAGGGTGGGGCAGGGTGGATTGAAAATAGAACATTAAAGCTTATGAAGTTATTATGGAGACAAGTTTGTTTGCAGAATAGTTTAAGTAAGATTGTACCATAAAACATTAGGGTTATATCTAAGCCATAAATAGGATGGTTATGTCTTTTTGAGAGGAAGAGAAGAATGGAACTCTTATAAGTATTTTATGTTT
This sequence comes from Magallana hongkongensis, assembly GCA_016163765.1. Lineage (NCBI taxonomy): Eukaryota > Metazoa > Mollusca > Bivalvia > Ostreida > Ostreidae > Magallana > Magallana hongkongensis. Next base: position 71,940,136 of record WFKH01011581.1, read on the forward strand.
TTATAACTAGAAAATCATTTATATATTTGTTGTAATAATGTTCAAAAATGCCTTTATGAAAATTGAGCTATGTATGATATTACATAGAGTAGAGTGCAGTTAAGGTTATTTGTTACACTTGGGTCGGAATTGAACATATTACTCAAAAGAGTGATGTGGCCTTTTCTTTAATTTATGTTATTAATTTCATTAATATCTCTGATCAGTTATATAGTACTCAAATATAAATTATAATATTTTCTTTAGGACTTCTTTGGGTGGCTAAAAGGAAAGTTTATCTATTTAGCGGAGACGTATTCAACAAAAGAAGATTTCGAAATAATCACATTAGAAAACTCAAATGATGTTGCTGTATTTGACTCAACTTTTCAACACGACAAACGAGGTTCTATTGTTCATGATTAGTATATATTTTCTTTATTTTTAGCTCACCTGAACCGAAGGTTCAAGAGAGATTTTCTGATTACCTGTTGCCCGTCGTCGGTCTGTCCTTCCATCTGTCCGTCCGTCTGTCCGTAAATCAAAATCATCATATAGGTATCATACTTTGATTTGGATAGAAAAATCCATTGCTGATTTTTTATAAAATTATTTCTTTTCTTTCACATGAATACTTTTCCCCGTTATGCTCAATTGAAAAAAAGAAGTAATATAAACCATTTTTGAAATGTTCCTCACAAAAAATTCAATTCGATTTTTATGTTATTTTTTGATCGATTTTGATATATCTTTCGAAACTCTGATATAAAACTTCTATTGTAGAAGTGAATTGGGTCCGTCGTCCTTAAACCTATCCTGATTAAAAAAATGATTCTGATCAGAATTATTTTGAAAATAAAAGTTTTACAAAAATTCTGCAGTTTATTCTAAGTAATTGAAATACATTATAAAAGATCAGTAAATGAACGAACCTATTTTACAGCTAAACAACCTTGACACTTTGTAAAGCAATTTATAGTAATCCATTTGCTAAATGTATGATATTTATTAATTTTATTATGACTTCTCTCAGCCATGGTTCTTTAAAGAAATACTATATTTTGGCAAGATGTTTGTAATTCTCGGTTATGTATTATTTTAAAATGAACGAAAGATCTTGTGTGACGCAATTTCACATTTAAATTTTATGTAAATATTCAATAGAAACCTTTAAATATTTGTCGTTTATGTCTACAGTAGTCTTTAAATACTATATTTGATTTACAGCACTTCATGTCTATTTTACGAAAATACCACCAAAAAACCTCTTTATTTGTTTAACCTCTGATAAATACGTATAGTCAGCTATCAACAAACACAAGAAACCAATGGGCCACGTCGCTCACCTAAGTATCATTGACCATAACTGTATCAATCAGCTAACAATAATCAAAGCAGCTTTATAAAATTAAATACAGTAATTAAGCTAGACGAATGTTGTATCTGTGGTTGTACAGTTGTATCAACACTTAAACATCAGGATGCTTTAATACATAATGATATTGCAAATGAAGCATTGCAGTTCTTAAGAGCATGTCTACGAGAAAACCATGCAAATATGGAAAAAATACCGTTGTAGCAAGTCTGAAGAATTAACAGAATTTTATCATAGCTTTAAATACCTCTTTAGAGTCATATATATGAAGTTTGTGTTTGCACTGGATGTTTCTATTTAAAGTAACAGCCAGTATTGCATTCTGGTTAATATGCCTCTAAAATACAGAAATTTTTAGGAAAAAAATATCAAATTCAGTAACTTATCATAAAATGTTTAAACAACATTTGAAGAAAAGAAGACTATATTCTTAAAGAAGAAGTTTTAACAATTAATTGTTGCATGTTTTGTTTCATATTTCTATATACACTATGGTGACCCAAGGACGCAAATATTGGCAGGATGCCAAAAAATGATAATTATTCATTTTTGTCAATTTCTGAGATAGAATTTCTCAGAAAGTGGTGCTTTATTTTCTAAAATTTTGTGTTCATAAGAAACCTCTTATGTTTTCTTACATATATTTAAAATCCATCTTTGGACTCTCAAGGACTAAAAAGTAATAGATGAACAAAAACACCTCAATTTCAAATGAAATGAAAATTTTGTGGGTTTTAAAATTATATTTCACAGGCGATTTTAATTCACTGAAGTCAATATATATAAATAAAAGTGAAAAAATAAACTTATCATGCATTTAATTTTTAAAAAAATAGTTATTATCACACTTTCCCATAGAAATCTTTTTCATTACATTTGATTTCATTACTATTGATAGAATTATCTCCCCTGTTGCGCTCTTCTGTAGAGAAGGTAAACTTGTCACAATGTTGACATAGAAGTTCAAGTTCAAGCAGAAAATTGAGAAATGCTGTGAGTGTTTTAAATTATTATGTCATTGAATGATTTCAATTGCACAAAAATTGTCCCATCCTAAGAGTGTTATTCATTGGACACAGTATGTATATTTGAGTTTGAAGGAGATTGTATTTAGTCTAAACAGCTCAGGAATACCATCATCATCAGAAAATGTTACCTGCCCGGTGTCGTTTCATAATTTGACTGTTTTAATTAAATAACTAAGTTAAGAATTAATTTAAAAATGTGCCCTTTTCTGCTCAGGTGCACCTTTTCAATATTATGCGCGTTTAAAATCCCAAATCATTTTTGTCAATTATTCATTAATAATACAATTATAACGCTACCTGTAGGCATGATCATTGCTTTTTTTATCCACCCTAAGGAAAGATGTGCTAATAACTTTAGTTCAATTCTTCGATCCTTCTTTTTACATAATTATTTTGATACAATCCAGACCTTTTTCTAGATTATAATATTCGTGGATTTAGAAAGGATGAGGTGGGGGTCCGCCCAGGATTATGAGTTAGTTCTCGAGAATGTAAGTACATCTAAAAAAAAAAATAAAGAGCTTCATTACCTACCCCTCTATTAGCATTTAAGCCCCTCTGGGCAAAGATTAGGATTGTACTTTTTCTTAAAGTGAAAATTAAGAGGTTGTAAAGGTTAAAAAGAGGTGTTAAGGTTATCCCCCTCCCCCAGGATCTTCACCTGCTTCACTTACATATAGATATATCATTAAAAAGTTGTCCCAAATATTAAATTGAATATATTGTAAATTGATTTTAATTAGACTTTATTTAATCATAACCCAACATAAAAGACCTGGTGAAAATGAATTTTGCAAATAACAATATAAACTATTAAACAACTTTCCCAATGACATTTTTGCAGGCTTGATATCGGGTGTCCCACCCCTCAAACAATAAAAGATCAATAATTCATACTGTCGTACAAATATGATTATCAAATCTACCTTATTCTATAATTATTTAACGTGATGGAAATTCATTGGAAATGGGTTCCACACTACTGCCATATTTTACAAACATACACATGTATTTTTAATCTTTTTTTCTATTAAGGTGATCTTTTTGGGTTGGGGGGGGGGCTATAAAATTGGGTCCTACCTCCTGAATCATTTTAAAGATCGCGTTTAATTAGGAAACTTCAGTATCAATGTTAATATATACCTTTTTCGCTGATGATCTGTTATTTTGATGATCGAAGATATTAATCGGCACATCCGAGAGACACAGAGAGAGAGAGAGAGAGAGAGAGAGAGAGAGAGAGAGAGAGAGAGAGGAGATATTTTGTTTGTTTAAAAATTAACAGAATTTCGTAAAACTGATACTTAAGTATTTAGGACACAACGTTTAGATACGCATATTATCAGGAAATTTTTATTCCATTATTAGAATGTTGTTGTTATAAAAGGCATTGATGCTGTAAATCTTGATTTGATGATTATTTGTGTACTAATGTCCATGTAATTATTCTGCTATTCTTTATATGTAGCATTGTCAAGTACATGTAATGGGAGTGCGTGGTGTTTTCATTAATATATATTATTCCTAGCAGGTCAATATTAAAAAAATATTGGTCAATATATTTTTAGGAAGAGCTTATATTACAATTATTGACTATTCGTTTATAAAGAGTTATATAGAGATAATATACTTCCAAATACCACTGAATATAACAATGGGATATATAGGATTTTTAAAAAAGGTTAAGTTAATTCTACTTCAGTTTATATCTAAATTCCCATTTTCCAATGTTACTTGTGATTTAATGGCATTGATTTAAAAAAAAAAGCATATAATGTGTTGAAGCAACCCCAGGGTTCAGTAAATTAATGTTTGGCTTGCTTATACGACAGTTTTTCCCCATAATATACAGTAATGTAATGTAAATCCAATGCAAAAGTACCGATTCTGGAGAGTTTAAAAAATAGAAAAATGGCCAACTTTAAGACAATATATTTGCAATATTATTCAGAGTCCAAAGACAGTTTTTTGATATATTGAAAATATGGATGCTCTCTTGTCACTAAAAGCAGATTTAGTGAATTCGAAGTGCCACTTTCTGACTTTTAAGCCTTTTAAAAATGTATATTTTCACAATTTTACAAAAAGTTGGAAACATGCCAGATTCGTGACCTATTTGCACTTAACAGAAAGAATATTTGGGAATCATCACAAAATGATTTATACAAGTGTATCTTGTTATTGCCAACTCTAAATGACTTTTTAAATTTATAGTTAAACTTAGCTCAGAATTTTTAACAAGAATTTGGTTAATTATGCACAATTTTACTCTTAAAAGGGACAAAAATGCTATTATTAGTAACAGAGCTGCAGAACCTAGATTAGCTTGACCACACCAAAAAAATTTTTGTGGCAAACTATTTCATATAGATGCACATTCTCGCACACAAAATATGAAGTTGATCAGAGAACCTTGCTCCCACTACATTTTGCATGGTTTTCTCGTAGACAAGCTCATAATAAGACTATTTTCAAAAATTATAAAACAATCAAAAAAAGCAGAACCTTTCAGTTGTTCAGAAGAATTATTTAAGTGCATTCTTTATTATTTTATTAAGCTTTGAATCACTGTTATTTTTTCCTCCTGAACCTTGGGTTCATATTTGCACAAACTGAAATCTACCTTATATCTGAAAGCTAATGTTATAGTATAGATACTATAGGCTATTTTGTTTTGAGAAGATTTATATAACACCCCACCCTATTTTAACTATTTTTTTCATTATCTCTCCTTTTCAAGGGGACCAACCTTTCATTTAAACACACTTGAAAGCCATTCCCCAAAGGATGTATGCTTTGTGACAAGTTTGATTAAAATCGGCCAATTCTTTAATCTAGAGAAGAAAATGAAAGATGTAAACAGCAACGACAACGACAGAAAACTGACACATTTTGATCTTTGTGTGAAAATGATCCTATATTCTTTCAGGGCTACAAGGGCTTAAAGGGCTACAAGTGATTCAACAGCCAACAACTGGTTACAATATAAAATTCTTCACAAAATGTTTCATATTAAATATTATTTTGAAATATGCTTTATTTTTACTTTTTCTAATTGCCTTATTTTCAATGATCATTTTTAAACTAAACAATATGTGATTGCAACACGTAAGAATATATTACCATTTAGAATGCACTAAATATACGCATATATATAAAAAGCTAAACAAAATCAGTTTTGGGCAATGCAAATTCATATGTGGTAAATATCTTCTTAATGAGGAATAAAAAAGTGAAAACTCTTGCAGTCAATAAAAGATTTATAATGATACAATTATTTAGAAATAATATGCTGATAAAAATTTGAATGCAATTGATGAAAACATGATAAATGAATTGATTGCACTTAAGGTCAGTGTTTTAGGTCCCATTTTTAATGGGCTGAAAGTAATGAAAACTTCTGAAAAATTCCTAAGTTTAGAAAATAGATAACTAAGATAGCTATCATGTTATTTGACAAATTCTCACTGTTATCTTATCTATTCAAGATGAGTTATCATGATTTGACGAGAAAGCTTTCTTGATTTAACAAGGTAACTGTCTGGTATCTGGACTAAATATTGTTGCTTTGACCGATGCTGCCATTCACAAAAGTTTTGGTAACGATGATTTCTACCAATGAAATAAGTAGTCTCGGAACTTCATATTTACACTGTAATCACGGGCCCACGATATGACCTATAACGATAACGTATATAACGTAAAAAATGAATAAATATTAACAATAAAATTTGATATTAAAAAGCATTCATTATTTAAGCAAAATGATGCAAAATACCACATCCCTACACTCATCATTGGTAATATCATTAATGGTAAAATTACTTTGACCAAAAACTAGGTCCTATACTGGGTATAGATCGATTACAGCTTACCCTGTGCTTGATACTTCAGTTAATTCCCCTAAGATATATGCATTTTTTATTATTTCTTTTATTAAATCAATTATTTACACGTGTTTATTCATTCATTTGTTCTTTAAAAAAGATTTAATTATATTAAATGTTCAGTTGAAATGTTTGATAAGTTAAGCATTACAAAATCAACTATTAAATATATAAATACAGTGTTTAGCATTAATTTCATTGGTGGAAAGCTATCTGACTATGAGTTATGTGGATGACAGTATTAGTCAAAGGAGCAATTTTTGTCAAGATACCAGATTTATAGCTTGTAAAAGTTATCACAAATTACCATGATAAGTTATCTTGCTTGACGCGATAAAATTCGTAATTCGTCAACATAAGCAGAAAATTATGTGGTTTTATTTTAGATAGCTATCGTGACTTGACGAGATAACGATGTAGACCAAAAGTTATGCGGATAGCAAAAATATTCCACCATACATATCAATTCGAACAGGGTCCATATTAAGTAAAAAAAGTAATTTTTTGGACATACAATAAATGAAATGATTTTTGTTTTGTTTTGAATAATGAACATTTCTGCAACATTGATGCAACCAAAGGGTTTTATATTCCTCTATTTTATTGTTGGATTGAAGAATTGGCTGGTATTTGCTGGCTGCTGGACTTTAGATTTTTCAGAACCAGGGGCAAAATTAATTTCCTATTTGAAAATATAGACGGTAACAAAGCTGTTCAAAGAAAAGGGGTTAGGATATGACAGACCTACTAAAAAAAAACCCTTGTTTTCCTTATCCATGAGAGAGTTTGAGGGATCTTCCTTATGTTTTATATATCTTCTATCAATGATAATTCTTTTTAAATTTTCTATATTTTTTGTGGATGGGTGTGTAAATAATTCATTTTTCAGTATATCCCTGAAAAAAAAATTGTCCGCTAAAAAGATAGGAGGCAGGCATTACTGTCCCCCTATCTTTAATCCCTGCTTATACAAAAGAATGTACACTCTATTAATGAAAACGTAGAGTTAAAATTGTTTTGATAATTTTTCTCTCCATTAATCGTATTTGTGTAATAAAAGAGTAAAGAGTTAGAAAATTTGTTATTCGGGATAAATACTTGTTGCATATCCAAGATTCCTTCTCAAGGTATTTCCATTTGTGGGTCTTTCGATGTTTTGTTTTGAAATTAGTTTATAACTTCAGGTACTTGCCAAATTCTAAATGGAGGCTGTGAAGAAATATGTATTCCAGAAATAAATGGACGTAGTTGTGAATGTGACATTGGTCTACAACTACAACCAGATAACAGTTGTGACAGCGGTGAGTAGTCATGTATTAGTGATATTACTTTAGTTGCATATATAAACAAGTATTCCGTTTAAAGGAATGATCGGCATATAATATCATTGGTCAGCTCTGTTAATGTAAAACGAAACCATTACGCTACATGCGATGAACTATATATAGCACCGTTTTGTTGATTTCCGAAATAAGAAAGGCATGAATAAGCTTTACTTTTAGTAGGCGAATTATACTTCCGATAAATATTCTTACGCATATGTAAAGAAATACGCGATTTGAATCATTATGTATGTAACTTTATCATTTTTTTTTTTCAAAGCAAACAGATAAGAGAAACGAATTTAGTAATCTACGTGTAATTAAAGATTTAAATGAGGTTGTCATTGCATAGTAAGTAAAGTAGTGCAAGGCGCAATGCGTGCGCAAATAGTAAAATTTGCCAGGTGCCTCATATGGACATAACTGTGATCGGCCGAAGCCGATCACAAAAACATTTTTTTCCATTATAATGAAATGAAAGTAAATTTTGGGAGAGAGAGAGAGAGAGAGAGAGAGAGAGAGAGAGAGAGAGAGAGCAGGGGAGAGGAATAGGGGCATTGTTTACATATAAATTATAAACCATATGTAAGCCTTCCACCTTAGTTATCTCCTGGAGATGCGATTCAAGCTCAGTAACCACGAAGTCCAGTACTTCTTTCACCAACAGTTTATTAATAAGCGTGATCGTATAGTCAAAATCACATGAATTAAAAGCAGCCCAAATCAATGATCTTAATTTCAAATCCAAATAAAAATTCTAAGCCTAAAAGAGTCAAGATCTGCTTAACATCATTTTACATGAGTATATATAACATTTTACTTATGATGGACATTTCCGACTAGTTCGGCCCATCTACGATGATCATGAGTGAACATTTAGTGTTCAAATTCCAGAGTTATATTTTATTTCTAAATAAAGTAACAAAACTGTTAGAACTGCCTATCAAAGAGTATAGATGCAGGATTCGAGTCTCCGAGTCCTGAGTCTTGGAGTCCTCCACCTGGGTATGAGGCATCACTTACTCATAATACATTCATTCATACATGGCTAAAAGGTTACAAAGATTATATAGAATATGCAATACATGACTCAGTATAGAGTACCAGAGCTATCGATGCAGACACAGAATCGCCAAATATGACACTTATTTATAAACTCTCAATTTGGATATTATTATGCCCGTATTATGGTTTCATAACATCATTTTGGAATACTACGCAGTGCTACAAGAGTCACAGAGTTCATTCTGTTAGTTATCATTAGCACAATTCATTGCGCAGTATCTAGGTATACATAAGTATCATAGTGACCAATATGCAATACTAGCAATTCAAGGTCATAGCATGGCTATCTGTTTACACATACTCATGAGATTGGTAACTGTTTTACAAAATTGAAAAAGGATTAAAAAAAATTAAAAAACACAGCAATCCGAAAAATAAGAAAGACAATGACACCGTACAAACAACAGTTTATCACATATTTTTCTGCCAAATGGCTTTCATACTCCTTCGGTCTACATTTTTTCATTTACACATAATGTTCGGTTTAAAACCTTTCTATTATGACATTTGTCAGCACATGTATATTTGGATTTGCGTTACTTGGATTTAATTCTGCAAGTGGCAATCCAACTTATACTCATATCTCGCTTTCTAAGGAGGAAATTTTTCAAAATCATTTGTCAGTTTTAAATATTTCTAATATTCCCAACAACCAATATGAATATGAATTCCCTACGTATATTGGATACCTTAACTTCATAAAAATCCTTACAAAGATATATAGCGGGTTCCAGTAAATGTTCTACTCAGCCTCTTTCTTGACTCCTTTCTAATATATTAACAGCAGTAAAGGAGAAATTTCAAGACAGCTGTGCAACAGTTTAATTAAGAAGCGGTGTATTTTTAGATGTGGATACTTAAAAATTCCAAAGAACTTCTTGGAAATTTGAGGTCTCAAAATTTTACCAAAATCAATAAGCATCAAAACTTACGACTTTTCTACACTTTATACATCTATTCCCCACGATATATTAAAGTCCAGGCTTTCTGACATACTTTATAGCTTCTTTTATAATAAAAATGAGTCTCGTAATATCACTTACCTTGTCATCGGTCATTTACAAAACTATTTTGCTAAAAACCATTCGAATTTCGCACACAAGTACTCTGAAGATGATATAAAAAAAGATGTTTGCGTTTCTGATTGACAACATCTAATTAGTTTTTGGAAATCAGGTCTTCCAACAATCTGTTGGAATTTCCATGGGTTCCAATTGCGCTCCATTGTTAGCAGACCTATTTTTATATTCCTATGAAGCAGAATTTATTCAAAGACTTGTACATGACAAAATGAAATCACTCGCTGTGGCCTTCAACTCGACCTTTAGATATATCGACGACGTATTATCAATTAACAATTATTACTTCCATTCTTACGTTGATTTGATATATCCCAGTGAAGTATATTTAGATATTTTACTGGAAAGGGACACTAATGATAACCTGACAACAAAACTCTATGATAAATGTGATGACTTTAATTTCTCTATTGTCAACTTTCCCTACTTATGTAGCAATATACCTTTATCCCCTGCATATGGAATTTGTCTCTCAGTTGATTCCATACGCAAGGGCATGCTCTACGTATAATCAATTTCTAAAACGAGGCAAGCTACTGACAAACAAATAAATCAAGATTATCAACAGTCTTGATTGAAGTCATCATTTCGTAAGATGTACGATCGATTCAACGACCTAGTCAGCAAATACAATCTTCCGCTAGGTCGAATGCTGACTGACGTTTTTCATACTTATTGTTAGGCTATTATTAATCAGCGAATTGTCTACGGATTTTTCCGTTTTTCCCGATCACGACAAAGAACACACGACGTGTGTGACCCGTCAGCAGAGGATGCTCACTCCTCCATTGTACCTTATCCTACCTCTAATTTTTGTAGAGGTCCGTGTTTGCTCTGCTCCTGATTTGCATTTTTTGGGGGGAATGTTAAGTTTGAAGACTGTTCGTTATCACCACAATTCATTTTAAGTACATTGCTTCACAAGAAGAACTACCAAGTTAAAAAATTATTAATTTCTCTTTTTTTTAATTTGTCTAAAAAAACTGATTATTTATCAAATGCTATTAACATTCAAACTGTCTCAAGATCCATTCTTCAACATCGCTCCATAATTATTTTACTAATGTACATTCATAGAATAAATATCAAATACTCTCTTCATCTCTTTACAAAAAGTGCATAAAGGAGATTCAGCTTTTTTTTTTTTTTTGAAAATATATTTATTTGTCAGAACAATTCTATAAAGAACTTGAAACTGTAAGCAATGTAGTTTTGATTCTTGTGTCAATTGAAAAGGGAGTTCAAATATTTTGTCCCAGGCTTCTTGTGCATAGTTATAACCTTTTTCTCTCTCCATTTTGATATAAGTGCATATGTTTCCCTTTTTATCTCATATAACTGGTCCATATTCTTTTATGATTTGCAAGTTTAGTAAGTATAAATCTTGTGTATGCAGTCGGGTCCTTACAGCAGTTCTTATACTTGCATATTCTATAACATTTATCATTGGATTGATTTGTTTCAATTTCTCAAAGCTTATAAATTTTTTATCAATATTAAGTAAATCACCAATGAAAATAAGGCCTGTATTAGCAAAGTTTTTAAAATTTAGTGATTTATTGTCTACTGTGATTTTGGGATTGTACCTTATATATTTTTAACTGAGGTTTAATTAACACCTTTTACTCGTCTATTTTTAATCAGCTGAGAAATAACTCTTTCCAAAAAGAATTTTCTAAAGTTTTTTTTTCATATTCTATAAAAATAGTCTGTGCTATACCTCCATATTTTTGAGATGTTAATTTTTCAAATTGATTCTAGAAGCTTTACCCATTTGTGTCAGCCCTTAATAAGTCTTTATTTTCCAGAACCGTTTTCATACGTTCAGCTATACTTCCTGATGCTAGTTTGTAAATTACGTTTTATAAGGTTAAAGGGCGCCAATTTCTTTAAAATTTGTTTAGGTTTTCCATATTTAGGAATTCGCGTTATTACACCACGTTTATTAATTTTTGAAAAACTTTCTTTTTTAATAGATTGGTTTATTGCTTTTGCAAATTCAGGACCTCTGTATCCGTTAAGGGAACAAGAGTGTTTAATTCTTCTCTGTTAAGTTTAAGACTATTTATTTTTTCAATTTTCATGAACACTATATTCATCAATAATTTATCTTTGCTTGTACAGCTTTTCATTAGATGACTTAGTTTCTTTTTATTCAGTATTTCCATTTGATCAAAAATGAATGACTTTGGTATTTTATTATTAACATTGTTCCGAGTCTATAGGTTAATAAAATATTTAGTAGGCTTCCCCCCCCCCCCCCCTCAATACATTTAGACTTTGGCCTTATATATCGACCTTTCAATCTATTTTTTCTGATGTTGAGTAGCTCGTATTGTTTATTTGTTAGTGTATTTAGAGGGTTTTCCGTTAAATTCTGCTGTAGTTTCCTCTAATAAGCAGAGTATGAGATATATTTGCCTTCTATTTTTAGTGAGCAGAGTTTTGATAATAGTTGATTATCAATAATGTATGCATCTCATCATTTTTAATATTATCTATATTATCTTCGTTGTATATAGGGCAAGCATGTTGTCTTTTTATTTCCCCAATTGTCCTTTTTATACAGTTAATAGATGTCATGTCAACTAACAGGGAATTATTGAATTTCTAAAATATTTCACTCAAATTAATTTACTTTGTATTCTAAAACTACATATGCATGAGAATAATCTGAACAATAACTATTTTCTTTAGTATGTGGTACTGGGTTTGTTAGAGTTTCAAATATTAGAAAAAAAAAAACCTTTAGTCTGGCTTTTTATGGAGGTTTTTTAATTCCTCTATATATATCGTTTTAGATTTGTGTTTTGTTTTCTTAATATGTCTACCAGATGAAATGTCTCCATTAATTTCAAAACTTCCTTGTTTGCTTTTTGGTTGTATAAGTGCATGTAGTTCATAGAATCTGAATCTTTATTCGTCACTTAATTAAAATCCCCCCAATAATGATATGCTGGGTGAGAGACAAGAGTCAATTATTTTATGATATTGAAATAGAAATAATGTGAACCTGAATTTGGAAAATATACATTAACAGTAAAATATTCATATTTTCAACAGTTGTGTCTAATATAAGATTATTACCACTGTCATCTTTATATACATTGTGTACATTAAATTCAAAATTATTATTTAGGAGAATCAGAGTTGACAGGGAAATACCGGTGTTAGAAAATATGTTCCGCCCCAAATAAAAGTCGGTTTTTAGGAAAACAGTTTATTCGGCAGACAGATAGCCGCGATGCGGTAAAAAGCTGTAACAAACAAAATACGAATATATATGACAGGTATTGGTTTCCATAGAAAAAACAAACCTTACACATAGAATGGAGTAATGCACCATATATTTAACATATACTGGATAGAAATTCAATAATTGACTAGAAAATAATGAGTTAAAACAGTAATCAATTGACTTTATCAAATGGACAGTCCTTATTTAACAATTTCAAAATGTAATGTTTGTCGACAAAACGGCGCACCATACTCGAAGCACATAGTAAATTATGCTACAGTTTTTTGTAAGCCTTGAATTCCACAGTGTAAGTGTTTTGACTTTTATAACTATGCATTGTTAATCTTCTAGTGATGTAATTTACCTCTGTGTTTATTGTTAACTATGCTCAGTTTTGCATATTCTTTTTATCTTTTTATGGATTAAATCTAGCGTGTAGAAATATAGCGCAGTACTCCGACAATAAACAGACAGGTTCTACACAAAATCTTTCGTACAAAATACAACATGTCGTAATCAAAATAAAATATCCACAAGACATAACAAAATACCAGTGGTGAATACTTGTATTTTAAGTCCCGGTAAATACTACTGATTTCACTAAACTGGGAAATGCTGAGAATTACTGAAAATACAAATTTTAATTCTCTATTTGTTTCATTCGTTCAATGTAAAACATGTGTTTAGGAAATAAGAAACTTTTAGGAAATTTGAAATAACAAAATTTTACCAAAATCAATAACATCAAAACTTACGACTTTTGTATACTTAATAAAACCACTCACTACGATAAATTAAACTCCAGGCTTCTTGACATCATTGCTAGCTGCTTTTTCACAAAACTATTTTGTTAAGAACCATTCGAAGATGATATAAAAAAAGATGCTTAAGTATCTGATTCACAACATCTATGTAGTTTTTGGAAATCAGGTCGTCCAAAAATCTGTTGGAATTCCAATGGGTACCAATTGCTCTCCAGTTGATTCGATACCCAAGGGCATGCTCTAAGTATGAACGCTTTCTAAACGGAGGCAGGTCACTGACAAAAAAGATGATAAAACAAGATTACCAACAGTCTCGATTGAAGTCATTTTTTCGTAAGATCGATTGTCGATACAACGACCTACTCAGCAATTACAATCTTCCGCTAGGTCGACTGCTGACTGATGTTTTTTTTATACTTATTGTTAGGCCATTATTAATCACTGAATTGTCTTTGGATTTTTCCGTTTTCCCGATTACGACAAAGAGTACACGGCAGTGTAACCTGTCAGCAGAGGATGCTCACTCCTGCATGGCACCTGATCCTACCTCTAATTTTGTAGAGGTCCGTGTTTGCTCTGCTTCTGATTTGTATTTTTCCTTTGGACTTTTGAGTTTGAATACTGCTCGTTATCAACAAATTTCATATAAACAGTAATCATAAAAACACAATTAAGCATGCTTTGAATTTCACTATCAGTATTATGAATTTTTTGGGGCCCTTACACCAGAGTAAACCCCAACTAAACCCCGGGTTCACTTTTGGGGTTTACGTGGGGTTTACTCTGGATCTGCTTTATGAAAATTTGCGTCCACATGGGGTTTACTTTGGGTTTACTCGGGATTTGCCTTGGGGTCAAATCTATGCACTGAATTGTGAAGCAGACCTGTCTTTTATCTTATAATCTTACTGCCTGCAATTCCTGCCCCAAGTATATTCCGAATACACATGTAGCGTCTGCTTTTAGGGATATACTTCTGATCGGGGTTTTCTCTCTGTGTCCACTCTGGGTTTGCTTTGGGTTTACTCTGGGTTTACTCTGGGTTCACTCTAGTAAACCCGGAGTAAACCCAGAGTAAACCTCGAAAGTAAACCCAGGGTTTAGTTGGGGTTTACTTTCTGTTAGGTTGGGTCTGACCGGTACTGTAGAATACACGTTTCAGTCCATATTTTTCAACTTAAATCTTGTTATAATTACTGTATACATAAGTGTTACCAGCAACACTTAGATAATGACACATGTTGTTTTAACAAATTGACTTTTGACAGTTATGTGCCCCTGTTTTGGGAAAAATATTGGCTTCTTCTTAGGTGTGATGCATACTGAGGAAGTGACATAGTCACACTTTATTTTTCACAGTTTTCTTGGACATTTTTTCACATATATCAAAGAAACTAGAAACTGGAACTTTGGTTTCATGTTTATGATGACTGTATAGACACACCAATATCTGAATTGAGTCTTAAAACATATAGCACTAGTGTATGAATAAACCATGTTTTGAGTATTCATTAGTAGATACCCATTGCATCACTGGCTAGTCAAAATTCGTTAACATCAAACACAAACATAAAATGTCACGGCTAACGAGGTGTCCTATTGTTTACATCCAACAGATTTGATTAAGACTTAGTAGGAAGTAAACTAGCATGTTGTTGTTCTTTATTTCCCAGTCTGAAAAGTAATATGGAAAAAAATAATATGCCGGCAAGTCTTGGTGAGAGATTGGCATGAAGATAAACCAAAAAATCTAATCCTAGGTTATCTTGTATCCTAGTAATTAAAAATTAATAAAACATGAAACATAACGAAAAGATTCAGTTCAGATATAGGTGATCCCACAGGAACGGTCGTTTGTTTAAAATGAAACGATCTAGTATTGAGCTGAAATATCCTTTTTTATGAAAGTGCTTGTTTTGTATAAAATGTTTTGCTCTGGATATTTACTGCAGAAGTTTGTAATTTCTTGAACAATATACACAAAAAAAAAATAAGAAAAAAAAGTTATGTTTAAGAGTGCACATTAAGTCCTTTACTGTGTTTAAACAGATGCTATATCAAACAAAATTCTATATATCGAAACGAAAGAAAATCTACCGAACAAAACCTAACCTACTGAAACGAAACAAAAATAAACAAAATCAAAACAAAACGAAAGAAAATCAAAAAGAAATGAAAGGAAATCAAAATAACAAATAACAAACATATCGAAATTTTAATATTAATATTTCTAATTAATAAGTATATAATGTGTAAATTAAGCGTATCCGGCATACGAACCATTTTTTACTCTGTATGAACTTTAGTTTCGGCACTAGTTGACATTATATATAAACACCAGTAAATGCTTTCTTCTTAAGTAGTTATTTACTTACATGCATTTTAAATTTTGCATTTCCGTGCCTTTGCGTGCATTAGATAAACCAGACGCCAGCTGCAAATACCAGCTGCAAATATGCATATATTTCAAAATATGCGTAGAATTTTGGGGTTTTTTTTTCAATAACTTACTCATATCTTTAGCCCTTAATGATATAAAATTATACATTTTTTTTCAAAATTTAGGTCTTCATAGGTTTGTTTGTTTGTTGTATTTGTTTTAATCGAAATAATGTTTTAATGCGCAAAGAAGTATTATTGTAATTTCAATGTCTGAATAAATTAAATTGCAAAAAGATATAGCTTTACGCAATCAGGTAAATGACATAAGTTTATTGCAGTTATTTTCACATACGTGGTCAATGAAATAAAACCGAAGTATTATACTTGTACTTATACGGTAGATTTCGTTTTATGTCATTTCGTTTCGTTTCGTTTCTTTTTTGTTTCGCACTTTACAGGTACCCCTATAAAACTACCATAGAATGGAGGTAGTATAAATATATTTTTTAAGATTATATTTATCGTAGCCCTTTGCGGTTATGGAAAAACAACGATTTCGGGAAGTGGTTGAGTTTTAATTTTACAATGAATTACATTGAACAAAAAATTCTTCTGAAGAAAAGATATGGAAGATGAGTCACTATATGGAGAGATGATTCACCGGTTAAAAATTTACATAGAAATGGCTGAACAAATATTTCTTTGGAATAAAACTGTTGGGATAATTTAGGTTTTATTCGAAAAATTGGTAATAGTATTTGGTATGTTTAAGATATTACAGTCCATATACACACCAAAAAAAATTCTATATATCACTTTGAAGCAAGGTATACACAGCCCAATCTTTTCTAAATATATCACGATTGCTTAACAAACTTATTCATTTTTTTAATGAGTTATACGAATAGCAAAGCTTTTTACGATGTTTTCTATTTCCTCTTCCCTTTTTTGCATTTTAACCACAAAAGAAAACCAGAGGCCCAGGGGCTACATTGCTCATTTTAGCAAAAAAGTCACAACTTTATCTAGTAAGAGCAAACTATTTGAATTCAGTTGAGTAAAGTCTTGCTTTAATTAAACTTCTATTATGATGCTTTATTCCTTTATAATATATGAAAATGTAGTATTACATTCATTGAAAGAATATTTTTTACTGATTAGATATATATGTTAGCCTCTCCAGAAAACCCAGTATTAGTTTGGGGATCATGGTTTAAAACAATTATAATCAAAACTATATTTCAAAATTGAGAGGCTTGCATGTGAGTAATGTCACATATTGTAATAGTGGTATTCTTGCAAAAAAGATTTTTTACGAAAAAACAGACGGACGCTGAACAAAAGGTTATCAGAAAAGCTTACTTGAACTTTCAGCACAGGTGAGCTTAAAACGAAGAGGTGATATAAAAGCTATTGATATTTTAATGAAACTTGAGCAAACTTCAAAACTATTTGTTAGTTTTTATCAAAAGTCATTTTTATGAAAGACTTCAGGAAAAAAAGGAAGTCTTGAAAGTCTTGAATCTTGCGCTTGTTCTTTTTAGCACATACGTTCTGAGAGCTCGCTTTGATTGATGTCAGGAAGAATACTTGCAAACGTGATGTAACTAATCGATTACAATGCAACAACACTACCTCTGCTAATTGCACTAAATTAGAAACGGAAAGAAAGCAAGTTAATAACTCATATTTGTTTCTATTGTAGATGTGCTTTTGAAAGATTTCATAGTTTTTACTGATCATTATCACGGACGCATTCTGCAAATTGATCTGGAGACTGGAACTTTAGTAAAATTACCGATATCAGTTGGAGGAGTTTTAGGATTAGCATTCGATAAAGCCACAAAAACGCTTTTTTATTCTGAGGGTTGGACAAACACCATAGGATCTACAACGTTACATGGAAAAAACAGAGTGTTGAACTATAACATAGGTAAAATAAATACTAAGGAATTTATAATAATTGAATATATTCAAAACTCAGTTAACTGCGAATTCCGTTTCGACAGATTTATAAATAAATATTAACATCCACCAAGTATGATTCCCTCAATTTTCTACGGAAATTTATTGTAATTCATAGCTTTATAGAAACTAATAAGATTGAAATCTACACGCCCCGTTTATTGATTGGTTGAAACCTTCAGCAACCAAAGATTTATCACGTACTGCACGAAATAATCATGATGAAGTCAGACTCAAATTCCCGTAGAAGACTGTTTGGCTGTTTCTTTTATCCAACGTACCGATGTACATTACAAGTAATTTAGCTCATTTTTCTCACTTTTTACGATCACTTTATTAATTTGTTCAAAGAAAGATGTAAATATAAACAATAAACGCAGTACTGTTAAGGTTGCATATGCTTAAATTACTAAGAAATATGTCATTAAAAACGAACTACAAATGTGATAGTCGTATTAATCAAAACTCGCATACAACTTTTTCCAATATACAATTATTTTAACTCTAGTGACCCATGCGTTACGACACACATGTGCATTTAGAGTCATCACGTGTCTATCACGTGACATCGATATTTATAAACATTTTACTAGGTCACAAATATTTTTCAATATCGCAAGGGCATACCCCCGTTGCACATTTATTTGTTTTGCATGTATAATTTAAATGTGATCTCCTTCACCTAAAAATAACTGCTGCTTTATTGAAATCGAGTTAATTACAACGCCATATCCAAAAATACACTCGACAATCCATCATTTACTGGGGTATCACGTCATTTTTCATCAACGAATAAAACAAATCCGGAGAATAAAACAAAGCAGCAGCATTTTTCAGTAACCTCAAAACCTTCTTGATCACTGTGTAAAATATCAAAAGTATCTATGCAGGTTATGCCCTTGCGAAAGTGCGTTGAAGATGATATACATGTATTTTCCTTAACTCAACCCCCTTTTCAAACGCAATGCCGATCTAGATTTCGGCTAAGGGAAATAACTCTGTAGATATAGTGTTGCGGGAAATTTGAATTACATTACGAGCATTTTGCGATATTTTCCCTTGGTTGTATTGCTGGAGGCAAAATTGTAACTTAAGTATAAATAAATATCATACATTTATATAATTTCAAGTGACAGCGTGGGTCAGTAATTCATCAACAGAAAAAACATGAGAGATAACTACGACATGCATTACCTCTTTATATAATAAAACATTGCATAAACTTACACACGTATTTAGTTTTCCATGCGCGGATCCAGAAAATTTTTCCAGGTGGGGGGGGGGGGATTGTCCGATGGTTATTTGAGTTTGCCCGGGGGGGGGGGGGGGGGGGGGGGACCAAGGCATAATTTTGGTAATTTTGTAATGTAATTTAAAGAAATTTGAATTTTGCAACCCCCCCCCCCCTAGATCCGTTAGATCCGTGCATGTATTCAGCGACAATCGACAAGCCATGCATTTCTTCATTTGATTTATTTTTTACCTGCTTTGCCAATGAAATCAATAAATGGTGAATGAAATATATTCTAAACACATTCTTCCTCAACATTGCTGTTTATTTTTCAGAAAGTATTCCTCAACATTGCTGTTTATTTTTAATTAAGAAAGTACAAGCAGAAAACTCTGACCCCCACCCCCATCCTAATGAACAAATACTCAAACAACAATACATGAACAATGTAAATTCCTAGATTTTGAGTGTTGATCATAACAACAAATATATATATTTTCAAACATTTATTATTCATTTTTCAAGGGAAATATTGAAGAAATAATTCATAGTTAGGAAACTGTTAACAATAAATCATGTTTTAAATAAATAATATTTGCATATTAAGATTAATTTGACTGTTTAAGTTTTAAATATCATTGATAATAATTTTTAAAAAAAAAAAAACAAGAGTTGCAAAATCCTTAGCTCAGATTCAACATATAAATATTAAGATTAGGTTTGTACATTTATAATAAATACATATAATCACGTTAATATTTCTGTTTGGAGGTTATAAATGCACATAATTGCTTTTCTCGTACACAATCATGCCGATGGTCTCCACATAGGAAAAGCTGGGTATCAGGCAGATTCACCAATTCACCAAATGAATGCAGATGGTCTCACGCATAAGCCTACAAAGTTTAACAAAACTTCAAGCACACTCATTATATATTTTAGCACTTGCACTTTACAACAGCATAAACTAAACAATGTCAAATGATGAAAAATGAATTTTCACCCTGGGAAATCTTTTTTGATAAAAGACAATCCTATGAGCAAAGTATTAGCCTCTGATGTTTATTCAAAGTTCTTGTAAACAATAGTGAACACAAAAGATGCCATAATGGACACACAATTACATAGAAGAATAATTGGAAATGCCACTTGGGCATTTACATGTACATGTATTTTATGTTCTTTCTTCCTACATTTTGATTTCTTTATATCAATATATATCAATATTAACATTACAGATTTTCTTGCGGCAATTAACAAATTTCCCAATATGCTGCAGAAAATTAAGAGTCAACTTAATACTCCAAGATGACTTAGGTATAAATGTTTACAAAAGCAAATCCCCCCCCCCCCCCCAAAAAAAAAAAAATCTTGATCATCAAGGGATAATGCTAAGCAATCAATGTTTGTGATATAGTGTATACTCTCACAGCAAGTTTAATTACATTTCAGGCAGAAAGAAAACACACAAATACATGCAGGGTAGTCTCCACCCAAAGAATATATATGTAAGGCACTGTATTTTAAAATCTTACCAAAAACATGTTAAACGCATTTTGATAAATTCAACTTAGGTGCTGAAGCAGTTGATTGTAAGGAGTCACTCGAGCATACAACACATGGAATCAAACACCATGACACGGGTACATCGCCCCTTTCACCTCTTCTACACAACACAAGTAGTATAGGAGTCTACAAATAAAGTACATGTATAAGCTACGGCGTAATTGAAATCATCAAATTACCAGTTATTTAGACTTGAACTCAAATTTTCTGCAGCGACACAAGTAATAGTTGATCAGTATGCAGTCTTTGAGGCTGGCGATCAGTTAATAAAGGTGGGAAAGGCAAAAAATAGCACCTCATATTTTGAAACCTCAAAGCTATCACTCTTTTTATATCTAGGTTATGTATTCCAATTCAAAAAAATAAAGTCAAAATTGTACAGTGCACTACATAAAAGCTTTGAATCGGCATAGCCGCGTTAACTCCAGATAAGTTTCAACAAATTTTGTTGAAACTTATCTGGAGTTAAATGTTTTGACTGACCCTTGTCATTGAAAGCAACTGAAGGTGTAATTGCATGATGCAAGTTGAATGAAGGTGATGACAATTTAGTTGTAGCTATTAACAATGTAATGCTTCCTAACAAGGATAATTGTATTGCTTTCAAAAATATTTTAATTATCTGGAAGGACAGTCAACGTGCCTGACAAATAATTTCATTTATAAATTGTTCTGATAAATTAAACATGTTAAAAAAACTCTGATCATGTTGATAGTTAAGACAGGTCAGCTAAACAGTACAAAATTAGAGATAATAATTCTCACAGCAATTAACCTATACAAATTTTATCATCTTTTTTATTCGACCATAATTTTACATATACTGGTAATATAACTAATTGTGACACACTGTTATATTGAAATTAATTCTAAATAAATATAAGGTTACTTAATTTCAATGTAAACAAGCTGAGCAGTGACATTTTTATTTGAAGCCACATGGATACTTTAGAGCAATTTG
>WFKH01011581.1:71962077-71972660 GCA_016163765.1 Magallana hongkongensis
GTCCAAGACGTTTTCAACAAGAGGGATTTAAATACTCTTAAAATATTCTTTAAAATAATAAATCATATGAAAATAAAGTACTGATATATTATCTTTTGTGTAACAAAATGATATGTTAGTGCGATGGTTAAGTAATAAGACTTCATAACTAGACACGATCTCGTTGCGAGCAACGAGTGGGTCTTCCGTTTGATTATGAATAATGATAGGGTTGAATTAAAATGTTGACATTTGGTACGAGTTACTATATTAACTCCCTTTTAAACTAATTTTTGGACCTACACTGCAAA
Organism: Magallana hongkongensis; assembly: GCA_016163765.1. Taxonomy (NCBI): domain Eukaryota; kingdom Metazoa; phylum Mollusca; class Bivalvia; order Ostreida; family Ostreidae; genus Magallana; species Magallana hongkongensis. The sequence goes on from WFKH01011581.1 coordinate 71,962,368, forward strand.
ATTAAGATTTCCGGAAAAGGCCATTTTTAAACTTCAATATCTCTGCAATGCGTTGTCCGATTTTAAAACGGTTTTTAGTTTTGTATTCAGTACAAAAATGTCTACAAAACGTATATGCTTTAAAATTCCAAAAATCAAAATTTTGGAATCACTTCCGGTGACGACCGGAAGTGACGGACGACCTGCTCATATTAAAATTTGATAAGTTTAAAACATATTCTGATGGAAAAAAATTGTAAATTATTTAATTTGAAAAATTTTTAAAACACAATTTTCCAAAAATGCTGTTTGAGCGGACCGGAACTGACGGACGATCGTGGTTTTACCTGATCGGCCCTAGAAATTAAAAAATCTATCATTCCTGAAACTTTCAATTTTCTATCTTTAATCGTTTTTAAGAAAAAGGGAGGACAAGATCACTTTTTACAAAAAGAAAAACGAATATAACGGTCGACCGGAAGTGACGTCATCAACAAAAATGTACATGATAAAAGACCTTGATACTTTGTATTATTCGTGAAAATTTCATAAAAATCCATTGTAGCATATTTGAGATATTTGAGTTTTAAGAAAAATGTTAAGAAAAAAAAGAATAATAATAATAATAGTGAAAAATAGAGAAAAAGAAACCTAACAAAAACAATAGGGTCTTCCGTTGGAAACGGAGGACCCTAATTATTTACAACATGTGGTCGTAGGAAAACACATCTCGATCCGTACATCACTTTGTGATTACAGCACACACTACTGCGTTTACATCCCTTATCATACTGTTTGCGTTAGTTTATGGAATGATTTGTCCAATACTTACCATATCTCCTGCATACTTCGACATCCACACGCATAGTATCAATCCACAACATCTCGGCGCACATGTTTACATCCATGCCTGCCATTTTGCTAACAGCTAAAAATAGTCGACGCGTCACGAATCGATACAGCGTCGAAAGGGAGCGGATCGGAACCAAACGACAATTAATGTTTTCATTGAAAATAAATAAATAATGATCATTATTACACAGTGAGGGGTTTGATATTTGATTAGACTCTCTTTAACAAGAAATCAAATCCAAAAAGTAATCAATTACCATTAATAGATGTTATTTAGGTTAAATAACATATCTAATGAATATTCATGAGTTCAAAGTTTATCAAAATAAGCCCCGCCTCCAAATTCCAGCCTTAACTGTGCTGCGAAATGCTTTTTTAATGATTTATGCGGGTTATAAAGGAGGCAATCATTGCAAAAAAATTTACATAACCCGTGGGTTATGTATTTTTTTCAGCAATTTCACCACCTTTATATTTCACATGAATCACCAAAGAAAGCATTTAATTGTTTAAATAGCAAGAATTTGCAGTAAAAAAGTATATCAACTCTTTTTTACATGTAATATGACTATCAATCCCATACAAATGCAAGTGATGCTTTATGAAACACTTCTGGTCAGACCTATTTTTGAACAGCTTCCTAATTCACAGATTCGGTAAATTGTTTGTATATTCATTATTTCACATAATTATCTATTTAATACTCAAAAAAGATACATAAAAACCAAGAAATTCTGACAGCCAACCACGTTAGTTATCAAGAAATTGTAACGTTGTTGAGTCAGGCTATCTTCAAATAACACCCAAGATGTTTTCAATTCAAATTTATTTACATAGAAAACAAAAATATATTCAAAATGCTCACACTTACATTCGCACTAACTCACACACGTTCTTTCGTTCAAAACCGATGATATATTATGGAGAAAAAAAAACCCTTTTTGATAGACAGAGAGACAATTAATCAATGTAACAATTTTTCAGGCTTGATTTTTTATGCTAAATAATATTTGATATGTTATATATTGCCAAACATAATGGTAGGGTTGAAGACTTGTGTCAACCTATACTAGATTATGTTCACTTATCTATACAGGCCATATATCTTTAAAATTCAATGACGATCACTTTCGCAATATTCGTATGGTTTCCTCCTGTCCACTATGAATGCACCGGGGCTGCAGTCCTAGACGATATGCTATGTAGTGGCACAGGCAGTGTTCCCTTCAATGGTTCTTCTCCGTGATGAATGTCACAACACTCGGTATGCACCAATGTCACAACGCTACAATTTGTTAAGTAATCAACTGATCAACAGCAACATATCAGTGTTTGGCAACATATATTGGCAACATTCTTAATTAACTTTAAAAATATATTAATGCGTGTCTGTCTCTTTTCTTCGAAACAATATTTGAAATGCATGATAACATGAAACCAATATAAAAACAATATGACGACTTACTTCCGGAAACTAACTTCAGGGACTCGCTACGCCCAAGACATTTAATCATTTTATTGTAACACAATGATTGGTTTTTTTTTGGTAGTTTGATCTTTATTTCAATTACTTATTTATAGAACAAGTTGACAGTGGTCCTACAATAAACAAAAAATACATAATTGAAAATGATAGTCATAACAACATAAACATACATATTTTAATATTGAGAAAATTATTACAATAATAGTAAGTTATACCGCATAAAAATATTTGTGACCATTGATTACAAATATGACTGTAAATGCACTTTATCATACAACATATCATCTAGTAGATAGAAATAATATGAAGTATAAATAATTTATGCTAATAATAATAATGTACACAATTCACAAACCTAAGTAAGGAATGTACTGTATCTCTACCCCAGTGACGTCATCACAACTGCCGGATTGTGCACTATGAAAATATATATGATTTTACTCTTTAAATCATAAAAACTATACACACTTGATTAGGATCCTCTATATATCCAAAATTATAATAATGTTTTGCATCAAAAAATCTTTAAAATCATTTTTAACATCAGGGCTTTTATTTCATTTATAAACATATGACTAGATGTCAACATCACAACACCAATATTCGACGACTAGAAATAACAACTTTCGATCGGTAATTTACAATATTCTACGTTTCAAAATATAAAAAAATAAATATTTACTTGTGATATAAATACTTAATCTAATATGTATGCAATACGAAATTACTTAAAAATATTAGACAAAGGTGTAACTGACAATGGCACGTCTTCTCTCGTCAACATTACAGAAGGAAAATGCCGCCAAAATATGGCCTACTGCCCATTTCCGTATAACAACCAATCAGCAATCAGAATCACAAGTGTGAAGAATTAAATATAAAAATAACCTGTTGCCCAAATCTAACATTGTTGTAATTATTAAATAAAGATGCAAGTGTAAAAATAAATTTCTTTTACTTAATTCACACACTTTATAAAAATGTAAATAATTTCTAGAATCTCGAGCCAATGTTATTAATCTAACTTTTGCCCTTTTACATTATAACAAAAATATAGTGTCAAGAAAATACGTTTAAAACAAAAATTAAACATGATACATACGACTCTCACAATTATCGATAGAAACTAGAGCAGAGCTCGTGTCAAAGCCACGAGTAGGTCTTCCGTTGTTGCTGCGAGTTGAAAATATGGTGTCAAACGATGATAATGACTAAACTTTCATTTCTGCTTTTGTTATGAAATGTGTTGTGATTGAAAGCCTGTATAAAAAAAACTTGTTTTGAAAAAGACAGGAAGAAAATGTTTTAGGAAAACTATTTGTCGAACACAGTTCATGTAATCGTTTCAAAAATTCTTTAAACATGTAATGAGAAGTTTAATGGCGAGTTAAATTTTTAAAGGGTAGTAAGCATTGTTGTATACATGTACTCATGATTCATGTCAGGAATTGTATTTAAAAAAAACCGAACACGCTTACAAAACACGTAACCGTTTATTATAGTGGCTAATAGATGGCGATTTATCGTCACGGTATGCATCAAAAGACAAACGTTAATTGCACCATCGTCGCGAGCGCTAGACATGGTATACACAGGACGAGTTAATGAATGTCAATCATTTTCTAACATCCAATCTGGGGCCTCAATTTAGTTGATTGACAGGGGTACACTGACCAGGTAAATTTGAAAGCGGTGCTTATTTTCTCGGTCTTTAAGATAACTTAATAACTTGAAATCTTTCTAAATTTTTGAAGACTATGTGCAAGTTTGAAATTGTTGCGTGCTGTCAAGATTTAGTAATTAGTCAAAATTGATGGCATCTCTGAACATTTCTGTTGGGAAGTGTGTGTCGTCTATGCATGTATTGACCAATATTTTGTATGTGCACATTTGCACTCCCTCATCATCGTCGGAACCCACGCGTTTTCTATCCGTTACACTGCGTTGAAATCAATGTAACAGATAAAAAACCCGTGGGTTTTGACGTTGTCTCATCAATGACATGTGTCAATTTGAATCTAAATGATTTCTAAGTGGTAAGATTTTCAAAGCTTTTGTAAAGTCTTGATAATGAATTCCTACAGTTTTATATTTTAGGTTAAAAATACAAATAAATAGGAATATGTAGAGAAAGCCATAAAGGCATTATTTCTTCTGTTTTAGACTATTTCAGATTTAAAAAACGAAATATTTTGCTTAGTTTTTAATCAGCCCGTGGGCTGACTAATTAAATTGAATAAAACTTCAATTGCTCTTGCGTAAATTGGAATTCTGGGAAGGAATTAGACAGTCCGTGTTAGAGAAATTCGAAGAAGTTATGAAACTGGTCAGCTTCTAGGTCAAACTGCGCATAGATGTATTGAAAGACTGTCAATAGGTTTCGTCTGTAGCCACGGTCCGGAATCCGTATGTGCAGTCACACATTGTATGTACAACGCTACACGTTTATCTCCACACTTACAGCCATACAAATGAGGGTGCAACCTTCATGTACACATGCATATAATTATAGTTCTGGAAACTATTTGAGGTCTTCCGTTGGAAATTATTATTATTGTGCAGATTAAGATTATTCTTATTTTTAGGGTCTTCCGTTTCCAATGGAAGACCCTCTTGTTATTCTGCGGTTTCTTTTTCTTTATTAGGGTCTTCCGTTTCCAACGGAAGACCCTCTTGTTATTCTTTTGATTTTTTTTAGGGTCTTCCGTTTCCAACGTAAGACCCTCTTGTTATTCTTTTGATTCCTTTTAAGGTCTTCCGTCTCAGCGGAAGACCCTTCTATTATTCTATTGTTTCTTTTTCAGGTTTCTTTTTTTTTCTTTACAATTTTTGTGCAGAAGATTTCTCGGAGATGGGTAGTCCGATTTTCGTCAAATTTTCAGCATCGATCTATTATCATTTGAAGTTTGTACCCCATTTTTAATTTTGTAAAAATCACTTCCGGTTCGGACTTATCCGCCATTTTGTCTTTTTTTCTGGATTTCTTGTCCACGCAACTCCTCAGAAACGAGTGAAGATAGAAAGATGAAATTTTCAGAAATGATAGCGGACATGCTAGTCTAGTCGCTCCTGGAAAAAAAATTTTCCGGGAATTCCGAGTACGGAAGCTACCTGGGATCAAAATATAGGTCAAAAATTTGCAACGAATTTTCTTAACTCAACGCATCTCCTTAAAAACGATAAAAGATATAATACTAAATATTTGAGGAATGTTAAATCCTGGGTCTGATGACATCTCTTTCGAGTTGATTGGACGAAATTTAAATTTTTAAAAAGTTTTAAACTCATTTAAGTCGTGTTAAAATGACCTCAGACTAATTTCAAAACATGATATCTAAGTTGCGCTTGCAATTCTGCGTCTGATGACACCTTTTTCGAATTGATTGGATGAAATTTAAATTTTCGAAAATTTTAAACTCATTTAAATCGTGTTAAAATGACCTCAGGCTAACTTCAAAACATGATATCTAAGTTGCGCTTGCGATTCTGCGTCTGATGACATCTTTTTCGAATTGATTGGACGAAATTTAAATTTTTAAAAAAAAATAAACTCATTTAAATCGTGTTAAAATGACCTTAGACTTATTTAAAAACATGATATCTAAGTTGCACTTGCAATTCTGCGTCTGATGACATCTCTTTCGAGTTGATTGGACGAAATTCAAATTTTTAGAATTTTTTAAACTCATTTAAGTCGTGTTAAAATGACCTCAGACTAATTTCAAAACATGATTTCTAAGTTGCGCTTGCAATTCTGCGTCTGATGACATCTTTCTTGAATTGATTGGATGAAATTCAAATTTTTTTTAAAATTTAAACTCATTTAAATCGTGTTAACATGACCTCAGACTAATTTTAAAACATGATATCTAAGTTGCGCTTGCGATTCTGCGTCTGATGAAATTTTTTTCGAGTTGATTGGACGAAATTTAAATTCTTTAAAAAATTTAAACTCATTTAAATCGTGTTAAATCTATCTCAGACTAATTTTAAAACATGATATCTAAGTTGCACTTGTAATTTTGCGTCTGATGAAATCTTTTTCGAATTGATTGGATGAAATTTAAATTTTTCGAAAATTATAAAATCATTTAAATCGTGTTAAAATGACCTTAGACTTATTTTAAAACATAATATCTAAGTTGTGCTTGCAATTCTGCGTCTGCTGACATCTTTTTCAAAATCATTGGATGAATTATAGGATTTTCGAATTTTTCAAACTCATTTAAATCGAGATAAAATGACACAAGACATATTTAAATCCCAGTTAAAATCTCATATCATCGCTGATTATGAGAAATCGGACGGCAGACCCACTCGTTGCTCGCAACGAGATCGCATCTAGTTATTAGGGTCTTCCGTTTCCAACGGAAGACCCTCTTGTTATTCTATTGTTAGGGTCTTCCGTTTCCAACGGAAGACCCTCTTGTTATTCTACGGTTTCTTTTTCTTTATTATTAGGGTCTTTCGTTTCCAACGGAAGACCCTCTTGTTATTCTACGGTTTCTTTTTATTATTATTTTATATTATTATTTTTCCTCTGACATATTTCGAGCGCTATAACTCAAAAACTGTTTGGGCGATTTTCACCAAATTTACAGGACTGATAGAGCATTAAACGTGCTTGCTTATATAAAATTTTAAGCTGATGACGTCACTTCCGGTTTGAGATTCTTAAGATTTTGTGAATTTTTAAGGATCATTTTGTCCACGTAACTCCTCCGAAACTAATGGTAATAAAAACTTGAAACTTTCAGGAATATGTAGATGGATGTCTGTAGATGATCCTCTGTATTTGACATTGTGGAAAATGCGCAAGGCGCCGAAGCTCGCCCGAGGTCGAAAATTAGCACCAAAGTTTTTGGCAAAATTTTAATACGTTTTGTAAAATATCATTTAACCTGTAAATAATTTGTTAAAACATGTAATGCAAAAGTTGTTTCAATTTCCAAGGGCTTTCCTTTGATATCATGAAAAAGGGGCTGACCCCTCAAAATAGGGGCCAAGAGGGCTCTAAAGTATTTTTTCAATAACTCTTTACTGAACAATAATTTGTTATAAATTATAGAAGCAAAAATGTTCATTGTACAGCTGTTTATCTATACAGTACCACATCTTAATCATATGTTACGTAATTAGGGGTTTCAAGGGGCCACAAGTCCAAAACTTTGATCATTTATATCTAGAAAAGGAGAAATATTTTGAAAAGCATTGTAGAACAAAAAATGCTTACAATAATGTTCTCAACAATTTGCTACCTAAAAAAAATTTGTTGGTGGCCCCAGTAAGGAGTTTAAGGGTCGGCCCCTAAAACACATTGGTTCAGATATCTTTAAAACGGTCAACAATTCCTGAACACTTGTTGAACAAAATGTGTTTATTATTACGAGACCTTTTATTTGATATCAAGAAAAAAGGGCTGGCCCCTTAAATTAGGGGCCAAGAGGGCTCTTAAGTCTATTTATAATAACTTTTTACTGAAAAATAATTTGTTATATATTACAGAAGCAAAAATATTCATTGTACAGCTATTTATCTATACAGTACCATACCTTAATCATATGTTACGTAATTAGGGGTTTCAAGGGGCCACAAGTCCAAAACTTTGATCATTAATATCTAGAAAAGGAGAAATATTTTGAAAAGCATTGTAGAAGAAAAGTTGCTCAAAATAATGTTCTTAACAATATGATACCCTAAAAAAATTTTTTGTTGGTGGCCCCGGTAAGGAGTTTAAGTGTCGGCCCCTAAAACACAGTTGTTTAGATATCTCTAGAATGGTCAACAATTCCTGAACACTTGTTGAACAAAATATGTTTATATTTGCAATACCTTTCAATTGATATCAAGAAAAAGGGGCTGACCCCTCAAATTAGGGGCCAGGAGGGCTACAAAGTCTTTTAATAATAATTTTTTTTGAGCGATAAATTGCTATTAATCATAGAAGCAAAAATAAGAGCTTATTAAGCTTAATTTAAATCTGAAATCCGTTTTAAAATCGGACGATGCATTACAGAGATATAGGGGTTTAAAATTGATTTTTCCGGAAATTTTGATTCCACATTCTTGGTTAAGAAAATAGTGTTATGTTCAAAGTTAAATTAACTCGTACCTAAAATGATTCGATGATTGTTAAATCGTACTTAAACACATTCGGATTTGTATTTGCTAAGTCGTTCTTGAAATAGATAAGGTTTGTGTTAATTCGTACTTTGAATCATTCGGATTTTGTTAACTCGTACAAATAATTATTCGATTTTCTTTCTTTTTGTTTTAGTTAGTACTTACATTTATTGGTTTAAAAACTCTGCTTCTTAGAGGAACTTCTAGCTTTACTTTCGACATTAACGGAAGACCCACTCGTTGCTTTGCAACGAGCTTTGCTCTAGTTATTATTCTTTTTTTTCTTTTTCTGACTTTTTTGGAGCGTCATTTCTCAAAAACTATTCAACCGATTTGCACGAAATTTTCAGGAATGATTAAGCATTATCGGCGCTACATACTGTCAAATTTTCAAATGATGACGTCACTTCCGGTTTCAGATATTGACGATTTTGTAAATTTTTAAGGGTCATTTTGTCCACGCATCTCCTCCGAAACTAATCAAGATAGAAGCTTGAAATTTTACCAGGATTGTAGATTAAAGTCTGAAGTTGTACCCCCCTGCTTCCAATTATTAAAATTGCGCAAGGCCTCGAAGCTCGCCTGAACCTGAAAATTAGGACCAAATTTTTTCACGAAATTTTCGAACATTTTCTGTAATATCTTTTAATGTATAAATATTTTGTTAAAACATGTAATGCAAAAGTTGTTTCAATTTACACGGGCTTTCATTTGATATCAAGAAAAAAGGGCTAGCCCCTCAAATTAGGGGCCAAGAGGGCTCTAAAGTCTTTTTGCAATAACTCGTTACTGAACAATAATTTGTTATCAATTATAGAAGCAACAATGTTTATTGTACAGCTGTTTATCTATACAATACCACACCTTAATCATATGTTACGTAATTAGGGGTTTCAAGGGGCCAGAAGTCCAAAACTTTGATCATTAATATCTAGAAAAGGAGAAATATTCTGAAAAGCATTGTAGAACAAAAACTGCTTAGAATAATGTTCTCAACAATATGCTACCTAAAAAAAATTTGTTGGTGGCCCCAGTAAGGAGTTTAAGGGTCGGCCCCTAAAACACATTACTTCAGATATCTCTAGAACGGTCAACAATTCCTGAACACTCGTTGAACAAAATATGTTTATATTTGCAAGATCTTTCATTTGATATCAAGAAAAAAGGACTGGCCCCTCAAATTAGGGGCCAAGAGGGCTCTTAAGTCTATAAATAATAAATTTTTACTGAAAAATAATTTGTTATATATTATAGAAGCAAAAAATATTCTTTGTACAGTTATTTATCTATACAGTACCATACCTAAGTCATATGTTACGTAATATGGGGTTTCAAGGGGCCAGAAGTCCAAAACTCTGATCATTAATAGCTAGAAAAGGAGAAATATTTTGAAAAGCATTGAAGAAGAAACGTTGCTCAAAATAATGTTTTTAATAATATAATACCTAAAACTTTTTTGTTGGTGGCCCCAGTAAGGAGTTTAGGGGCCGGCCCCTAAAACACAGTTGTTCAGATATCTCTAGAACGGTTAACAATTCGTGAACAGCTGTTGAACAAAATATGTTTATATTTGCAAGACCTTTTATTTGATATCAAGAAAAAGGGGCTGACCCCTCAAATTAGGGGCCAGGAGGGCTACAAAGTCTTTAAAAAATAACCTTTTACTGAAAAATAATTTGTAAATAATTATAGAAGCAAAAATGTTTAACTCATAAGGCTTAATTTAAATCTGAAATCCGTTTTAAAATCGGACGATGCATTACAGAGATATAGGGGTTTAAAAAATTGATTTTTCCGGAAATTTTAATTCCACATTCTTGGTTAAGAAAATAGTGTTATGTTCAAAGTTAAAT
>WFKH01011581.1:71988078-72001815 GCA_016163765.1 Magallana hongkongensis
ACGCCCATTTATTACGTAATTAGGGATTTATAGGAGCCAAAGTCCTTGAACTTTGACGCAATATATCTAGAGAAGGAGACATATTTTGTTAAGCATTGTAGAAAAGAAAATGGTGGCATTGATGATTCTAATCGATTTCACTAATTTAATTACCAATGCATGTCCCCATTTAGAATCTACATGGTTGGCCTCTAAAATATTCCATCATGTGTATCTAAAGTTTTATGGATTATTCATCGTATCGTTTTAAAAAATCGAACGGAAGACCTACTTGTTACTCGTAACGAGATCCTATCTAGTTATTGTTTTTTTACCCAAATTTTGTGCACGCGATTTCTCAAAAACTATTCGACCGATTTCAACCTTTTTTTTTTTTACAGAAGATGAGACTTAATGTGAACTTAATGCATTTTTTTATATTTTACCTGTCGTCACTTCCGGTACCGATTTATCGGCCATTTTGTAAATTTTTACGACCTTTTTTGTGCAGAGCTGATCTCAGAAACTATCAGAGATATAACTTTGAAATTTTCAGGAAAGGTAGTCAATAGTTTGAAATTGTGCACTATTATGTTGTTTTACGCCAGTGGCGCCATTTCTTGGAGCTCGCCTAGGCACAAAAATTGGATACGAATGTTCATTCAATTTTTTTTTACGTTTTAGTCTGTATCTTTTTATAAGTTAATATTTTGTTTAGACATATATTACAAAAGTTGTAAATAATAAAAGAAACCTTTCTAACGAAAAAAAAAAATATGGGTTTTCTCTTTTAATTACAGGCCACGAGACTCGTAAAATCTATTTAAAAATTTAAACTCATTTAAATCGTCTTTAAATTTACTAAGACCGTTTTTAAAACATAATATCTAAGTTGTGCTTACAATTCTGCGTCTGAAGTCATCTAATTCGAATTGATTGAATTAAATCTAAATTTAAAAGAAAACTTCAATTCATTTAAATTGTGTTAAAATCACCCCAGACGGATTTTAAAATATTAAATCTAAGTTGTGTTTAGAAGTCTGAATCTGATGATATCTTTTTCGAATTGATTGGATGAATTTTAATTTTTTCAAAAAATCTAAACTAATTTAAATCTTGTTAAAATGACCTCAGACCGATTTTATCACATGATATCTAATTTGAACATGCAATTCTGCGTCTGATGACATCTTACTTAAATTAATAGATTGAAATTAAAATTTTTTAAAAAAAATTAAAATCATTTGAATCGTGTTAAAATGATATCAGACTAATTCTAAAACATGATATTTAAGTTGCGCTTGTAATTCTGCATCTGATAACATCATACTCAAATTGATTAGATGAAATTTAAATTTTTGAAAAATTTTAAAATCAATTAAATCGTGTTAAAATGATCTAAGACTAATTTTAAAACATGGTATTTAAGTTGCGCTTGCAATTTTGCATCTGATGACATCATACTCAAATTGATTAGATGAAATTTAAATTTTTGAAAAATTTCAAAATCGTTTAAATCGTATTAAAATGATGTCAGACCGATTTTAATACACGATATCTAAGTTGCGCTTGCAATTCTGCGTCTGATGACATCTAACACGAATTGTTTGGATGAAATTTAAATTTTTGAAAAACTTTAAAATCATTTAAATTGTGTTAAAATGATGTCAGACCGATTTTAAAACATGATATCTTAGTTGCTCTTGCAATTCTGCGTCTGATGACATCATACTCAAATTGATTAGATGAAATTTAAATTTTTGAAAAATTTAAAAATCATTTAAGTCGTAATAAATTGACATCAGACTAATTTTAAAACATGATATTTAAGTTGCGCTTGCAATTCTGCCTCTGATGACATTTGATGAAATCTAATTTTTTTGAAATTTTTAATCTCATTTAAATTGTGTTAAATTGACCTCAGGCTAATTTCAAAACACGAAATCTAAATTGTGCTTGAAATTCTGCGTCTGACGACATCTTATTCGAATTGATTGGATGAATTTTTTTTATTAAATTTTAAACTCATTTAAATCATGTTAAAATAACCTCAAACCGAATTTATCACATGACATCTAAGTTGCGCTTGCAATTCTACATCTGATGACATGATCGACATCATACTTACATTGATTGGATGAAATTTGATTTTTCTTAAAACTTTTAAATCTTGTAAAAATGACATCAGACTAATTCTTAAACATGATATCAACGTTGCGCTTGCAATTCTGCGTCTAATGCCATCTAACTTGAATTTGATCGGATGAAATTTAATTTTATATTCTTTTTTAGAAATTTCAAACTCTTTTAAAGCGTGTTTAAATGACCTCAGAATAAAGGACTATGTATGATAAGGGCCCAAAATGGCCCCCTAAAATGAACATCGTCATTTTACTGTAATTCTTTGTTTTCTTTGTACATATATATATGTGATGTTTTAACACAATGTTCATTTTGATTCAAGTCCACACAGTTAAGAAATATGACATCGTAAAGACAACCTTTTCCCGCCATTTTTGCATTTTTAGCATAAAACAGCTTGTTTTCAAGCAGTTTTTCTTTCAGAAAACATAGAGCGCATGCTTGAACAAACAAAATATTTTAATTAGAGATGTATCTAGCCAAGACAAATAAGTGACCCAAAAATTTTCCTTGTTCAAGCATGCGCTCTATATTTCCCATTCGTAAAAATATAAGAAAAATGTCAATTTTGGACTGATTTTGATTGAATTATAGAAATAGCGTCACTTCTGACGTCATATGCTGCCAGTGAGTGCAAATAAATCAAGTAAAAAGGTGAAAAATATATTTTATATTAACTCCTTAAAAAATAACATAACATTTTATTGTACACGAAACACTTTAAAAAGTGGCTAATTATGGGGGCAAAATTTAACTCATATCATATATAGTTCTTTAAGAATAGAAGCAAGGGTGTTGATCGTAACAATAACATTGTTTGAAAAACCATTGTCCTATTCATTAATGATGTTAGAGATATTCAGGGGACTGAAAGCTTTGATCTTTAATCTTTATTTATGTAGAAAAAAAACATAACAAACAAAAGGGAAACAAAAAACAAAATAAAAAAAAATAAAAAAAAAAATATAAAAAAAAAAACATTGCTGAGCAATATTACTGATTTTGGCAATCTCTATATTTTATCTGAAATGAGGGGAGGGGGATTTTAAAATTTTATCGATATTTCATCTTATCGTTCCAAAAAATGGAACGGAAGACCTCCTGGTTACTCGTAACGAGATCATATCTAGTTTGTCTATATATTTATTATTGCTATCAATGTGCTTACTAGACTCTATCACCAATATTTCATATGTTTTAGAGTAAAATTGTTGTGTGACGTCACTTGCCAGACTGTTTTCGTATTGTGACGTCAAAGTAAATGTTCAACGTTGTGTTGCTCTAGACAATAAACACGACTGATGAAGACCGGTAACACGGTCGAAATAGTTTGAAACAGTGTTTTATAGTATATATATATATATATATGCAATTATGTATATTTACATATCTCCGAATCATTTTATTAATTAAAATGTTATTAAAAGTACATTAATGATTATTTTTGTTGATCAACATCATCTAGACATTCACCTATTTTAACCAGCAGATTTTGTCTCTTTTCGATAAAAACATAAAAATAATAGAAGTAGATAATATTTTTGTATTATAACACAATAAAAACAAAGGCACATTTTTAAAAGGTTACTTGCTTAATTTGTAGCAAATGTCTAAGTCGTAGTACACATATACCCTTCCCGACATCGGGGCAAATACTTATAATGGGGTAAATTACAGGTTACCATGTTTCTTGGAACAGATAGTCACATTTTTCAACAGAAATATCGCATGAATGATCGGGAAAACTACTGCACGTTATTGCTCATTATTATATTTATACTAAACAAAACCATCGTGATACAACGTACATTGATAGATATAAACTCTGAAGAAGCAGAGATAGAGTTGACTTTGGTGGACCCATTTCCTCGTTAATTTCAAAATTTCTGAACATGCTTCAGATATTAATTTTTCTTGAGATTTGTTAATATATAATTAATAGACTTAGGAGATTTATCATTTATTCAATTGTTTAAACTGTCTGTAACCTACAGTAAGTTGTTTATTTTGCAAATTATGCGTTTTTCGACCCTTGGGTTTTTTTATGACTTCTTTAAATTTCTTCCGTCTCCAAAGCTGTGAACTCCACCATACATTGAACGCTACTCACCATTAGGTTTTAGTGACTCACCTGAGTTAGGGGTTGTATATATTGAGTGTGTTCATATTCTATTTATTCAGGTTTACACCATGCTGCAAATCTTGCTATTGACTACTCCACGGGAAATATCTACTACTCTGTTCATGGGTCAGTGTTGACCTATGGTTATATAGGAGTAGTTCACAGAACTAAATTACTGCACAAGACTCTTTTAAACTTAAGCCTCAATATTGTATCAGGAGATATCGCTCTTCATCCTTCTAAAGGGTAAGCAAATCGATAAAGAATAAAAACTAAATTATGAACATTTTTTAGAAAATCATGTTCAGATAAAATTCTGTTCTTTTATAAATTTCTATTGTTTTTAATTGTCTCACATTTGGTTTCATTAGGTTTATCTTTTGGACGGAGTTTTTCAAGAAATCTATGATTGGTAGAGCAAGTATGGATGGAACAAATCAAACTTTCATCACAAGAAATGATATGAAAGAACCAACTGGCCTGACTATTGATTTTGCACGTAAATACGGCATTGTATCAATTGCACTTTCTTTACTTTAATAACAAAATCGTTCTGACATGCAAATGCATATTAATTGCAAATATATATATTTTGTTTTAGTAAGCCGTTTGTACTGGATGGATCTGTATAAAGATACCATTGAATCCTCTGACTTAAATGGTGAAAATCATCTGGTTTTGGCATCGGAGAGTGATAGTGCCTGGCTCATGGATATTGTAATTCATGGACAGTATCTCTACTACACGGCATGGCATCGACAGTAAGTTCAAAGCTCAAAGTTAGATACAACCTGTTATATATTACAGACCACAGCAAGAACGGTTCGCATTTCGCACGCTTTTCGAATGATGTACAGTTTGCTTGATTTTTTACTAGGGATGTTAATTTTAATCGGCTGGCTTAGTCGATTAATCGGGGGCTTTAGTCGAGCGATAGTCGAAACTGTGTGTCCTGTTCAAATTTAATAATGCTACTGTTATATAAACCTTATCTTAAATTCAAAAACATTTAAAAACTTAATAGATGTACTTAATGATAATATGTAGTAAATATATTTGATTTAAAATAAATTGAAAAGTAATTTATCTAAATACTAGTATCCGTCAGCAACTGTCTTAGCATTTTCTTTTTCTAGTGGCGCTTACAGATAATTGAGCTCAATGTAATCTTATGTGATTCAAACGTGACCTGTTCAATGTTAAGTCATTGTCCCGTGCCCAATCATCAGTTAAAGATCAATGATAAAATAAAAACGCCTTGAGATGATTATTGAATTTTTTATTATACAAAAATCTTATCCAATATATAACTGATTAGAAGAAACACTAATTGTTCTTCTCAAGTACTTGTCTGCCTAAGTACTTCTATTCAAAACAATAATTTGATCTACAAAATCAAAAGAAATCAATTATTAGCCGTCTAAAAATATACCAGATACACCGATGGAACAGAGTGTAACTTACGGATCAAAAAATGCCGAGAAAAGAAAACTGTTATTATCATTCGTAGCCCCCAAACTGACGCGTTAAGAAAAAAAAATTAATGTTTTGATTTTTTTTCCACTTTATAATGAGTAATCGACAAAAATATTATAGTCGATGATCGTCGGGACCGAGCGATAGTCGAGTACTCGAACACTCGTTGACATCCCTATTTATTACATTCTTTTAAATGGTACTTCTTAATTCGCTTTTCGAACTTTACGTTTCTCACACGAAAAGGTACACGTCTTGAAATTTCGAATAAAAAAAAGGTTTTCATTTCCTGCTTGGTAAAAAAAAAGCTAGTTTCAATAATGTAATAATATCCCAATTCCGGAAACCAAACATGGTCTGCAATATACGACTTTTACATTTACACATATGATAATATATTCTTATAGTGTCAGTAAAGGTTAAATTTCTGCTTAATAATATCTCTGAACATGTCTTGTGCATTTGCATTTGTTTTGTGCATTTCTTATAATAATGTTAAATGAAGTGACATAGAAAACAACATCCGGTTTTTATGTATGGTAATGATAATAATGATAAATGATATTAATTTAAATCTCAAGGTGGTTGTGAGTTAAGAAATCTATGATCAATATTGTAAATGTCTATTCCTTGATTATATTGCCCGCTAATATTTTACTTCTACTATGTAAACAGATTCATCACTAAAATAGACAAAACTACCGGATTAAAAGTAAATTTTATGTCCAGCAACCCGGAGCTTGGGCGATTTGACGAATTGGACATCTATGCTGATGAGTCTCGTGACGGTAAGATAATGAATTATCAAATTTTGAAAACTTGTTGCTTTCACAAAATCAAATACTATTACATTTTTGTTAATGAGTATTACGGTGGTCTTTTGTGCAGTCAGTTCAAGTTGCTTGACCAAAAATGGATTCTGTAGTACGTTCTGTTTTCCAACCCCGACCGGAAGAACCTGTGGTTGTCAAGACAACGTAACTCTCCTATCAGATCAATTAACTTGTGAAGGAAGTAAGTATCAGACCTAAAAATGTTAAATTTGAAGTTGAAAAAATATATAATATTTTGAATAAGATAAAAGGTCAATTTCTTTCTTACGCTTTCTTTTCTTTAGTACTTCGATGTCCAACTTTGTTTTCTAATTTGAATTTCACCGATTGCGCACCATACCCTGGACAGTCTTGTGACTTCAAATGTAAAGCTGGGTATCGACGTGCAGTCGATGACACTGTTTACTGTGATCGCATCGGACAGTGGTCGTCACCAACGGAAACATTATGTAAAGGTCTGTTTAAACAGAACATAAAAAATCATCAAGGTGTAATAAACAAGCTAAAGATTGCTACAGTTATTGAAACTTCCACATAGTTCCGAAAAGAATTTATTATCAATGTAATCTACTCTACTAACTTGTTTTAATATTCGTATGGCAATCATTGAATCCCGAGGAAGACATTTACACTTCAATTACTTTAAATTAAAAAAAAATGTCATGCACGATATTGGAAATTAATTTAAAACCATAATGTACTTTGATAAATACAGCATCACTGTCTATTTTTAGAGCACCACTCTCCCCTAGAGGCCAACAATACCAATGTGATGTATATGTACGCCGGCGCCTCAGTAGCAGGGATCCTTGTTGTTTCCTTAGTAATTGCTGGAGTCATCTGCCTGAAAAAAAGACGTAGTGTCATAGCTCGGTAAATAAAATAAGCATCAAAACGGAAGTTAGTATGATATTGGTTAGGTGACCTTGTATCTAGGGAGAAAGGAAACATGCATTGTGAAATAATGACCCCAACCAAACAGGCCATAAATAATGACCCCAACCAAACAGGCCATAAATAATGACCCCAACCAAACAGGCTATAATTTGTACGTAAAACTGCATGTATTTGAACATATTTTGTCTACTACATTTGGTACACAAACAATTTACTATATATAGTAATGGTGATGATGAGTCAAGGGTCTGCTGTAAGGTTGGTTGTGACTATAATAGTCATATAGTAAAATGCATTTCTTCTTTAAAATTTCTATTCCTCTTCTACTGTTTATTTACCAGATAAACTAGGTGTATGATGAGGATGGACATGAAAGCCAATATCAAAATTGTGAAATGTTGTGCCCCAAGGTCAGGGGTCATATGTTAAAATGGGGCTCTAGTTGTCCTATTGTATATATATAAATTACTTCTTTAGAAATATCTAGTGTTAGACAGTTAGCAAAATAACTAACTATATGCTTAGGATGAGAAAGTATCTCTCAAAATTGTTAAATTTAGGCCCCTGACTCAGGAGTTCTGGTAGCGTGGTGTTTGGTTATAAAGTAAACATGGAGCAATTCTTTTGATATTTTTTTTCCTCATATTAATCGTGTCAAAACTGAAAGACTGTTAAGATGACCAAGAAGACCCATACGAGATTGCGACATTCTTGACTCCTGATCTTGGGTTGGGTGTTGTTTGAAATGGGGGGATTAACTGTTCAAAAAGTATATCATCATCAATCGATCTGTTGAACATTTATTATGCAAACGGAGTACATCGTTTTGATGAGCGTAGTGATCTTCATGATTCTTTTGTTTTGAGTCCTTGTCTTGTAGTTGAAGGGTGGTATCAAAAGGATGAACAATGAGATCTTAACCAAAATTTTGAATTTTATGTATATGGTCAGTTCATTTGATGTGTGTTGGGACAGGCAAACTAAGTAGATGGGTGAATGATCGATGGGGCCTTCCACCTTTTTTGTGAAATTCATGATATTTGGGTGAGGGGTTATGAATAAAGGGTGGTAAAAGTGCAATATTTTTTTTATTTGCTTTGTAGTCTATTAATCCTGTTTAAAATTCATTTTATGAGTTTAAACTTCTCTCATTATTTGGCTGGTTGTAAGTCATAACACCAAGTTCTCCCCAGATAAATATTCAATACTAGTAAAAGAATACCAAATCAAGAGCATTTTAATCCTGCTTAGAATGCGTTCTGAAACAATTTTGTATGTCACATTTTAGAAGAAATATTGGGCGCATATTAACTAGAAATTGTCTGGGTGTAATTCTTTTCAAGTAATTAAGATAAAATACTCTGTTTTGCGTTACGAACAGTTCACCAACTTTAAACGTCACAATTACGGATCTGATCCAAAAAAAACATCAAAAATGTGTTTAAAAAAAATTATAATAAAATTGTTGTTTTCTGTACATTTATTGTTTTTTTATATTTTATATGCCTATATAAATTTGTCATTATTTAATTTCCCTAACCTCCAAATTTTCAGACGTGATATCCTCATGTATACTTACATCATCCTTATTAAAGATAATCTTTTAATTGTTATCAGAGAACAAATTTCCATTATCAAAACCTTCTAGAAAACATTTAGCATATAAAGTTTTTCGCTGTCTTAATGATACTTTTTCGCTTATATAATGTTCAAGAGGACGCCATAATTTTAGATCTTCGAACAATCGAATGAATTTTATCATTTTATCAATTTAATGCTGTATATATGTTTTTAAAAAATTTTTCTTATTGACATGATTTTTGTTGATTTCAGAGGTTCTACTCCAATCACAAATAGTGACCCGAACATTAAATTTGATGATTCTGGATATGATGGGCCATTCGAAATAGGGTACTTTGGAGTCGAATATTTTGTGATTGAGGAGTCCATGGATAGTCCTTATCTAACATGCACAAACACCGATGAATAATTTGAGAACTTAGAGTTTGGAAGTGTGTAAATTTTCTTTCTTTTTTTCGTAATGGGCCCCAACATTAAGCTCATACTCGTGACAATTTAACACTCCACTGCAACTTTTCAAAATTAATAATTGTTGTATCATCTCAAACTATCTATGTCATAGTAAATCAGAAATGTTCTTAGTTGGTCGCTTTTGGTAAACGCTCTTTGATTCATATAAAAAAAACCATAAAAAAGAAACAGTTCTGTACTTTAGCTTCGTTGATAAACAGCTGTCATTTATTGACTAATTCTTCTAACGAATTAAGTATTTATTAGACTTCCCAGTTTGGTTACTAACTAACACTAACATAACATATGTATGGTACTCGCATCGAAATAAAAAAAAATTATGTTGAATTTTATCTAATATTTATTTGTTTTCGCTCATACTGAGTATTTAAATTGATTTCACATGAGTATATTCATAATATGAACGTTTCGGATTTTAGCATTAAATTTACAAAATATTATTCATTAACCATAATAAACAAGTTTTAGTCAATTTCGCGTCAATGTAAAGAATTTTACAATCTATAGGTATCACTGGAAGGCATGTATCTTTTTCTTTCATGTATAATATAATTTAATATTATATTCATGACAGTATTTTGAAGTTCATCTGCATAAACTACCTTTGTGCATGTGCAAAAGCATTGAAACATTATCATACATTGTTACATAAAGAAAATGCTTTGTTGTATGAATTATAATGTTCTATTTATGAGCTAATTTTTTAATAGAAACTGATATTATATTTACCAATAAATTTGTTTAATTGTGTTGCCAGATAATATATGATTATATTAAATAATATACAAATAAATCATATGATGGTGATATTTTATATATTTTATCTTACATGTATCCTACATGATAAGAAGTCTAATGTGAGCTTTTCTGAACAAAATCAGTCCGAGTTTCTCCGTAAAATGAGAACCAAACCTCTTTCAGGGGAAAAAAAAACATTTTTTGTAGATTGATGATACAGCTAGGGCACAAAAGGTCAGCAATAGGGGTCAAAATTCATCAAAATAATATAAGTATATGTCAACAGTGTTTTTGGTATTATTCCGATGAAAACCAAGGAAGTAAAACTTGTAAAATGACTGCATAATTATTCTAGTGTTTAGAATTACGTTTATATCAGGACCCCTGAAAGATCAGAGGGGGAACATGAGGGTGAAAGTCATTTCAAACATTTATCAAAAAAATCTTTAAAATATTTTCCTCTATAGAGTATATGCAAAAATATATAGAAATTTGCGAAAACACTTGTACAGATTTTTTAACTTTGTTTTAGCATGACTGTTTTGGATTATAAAAGATCAAAACTTTGATTTAAATTATTAATAGACCCCTTCACGGTAACTGCGGTACTGCTCTTTTGCAGGGCAAAATGACATTGTTTAGTGAAATATGACGTAACGTCAATTATTTCATTTACGTCATTTAATTATCTACCTACTAAAACTTCGGCAAAGTATATCAATTTGCCCTGCAAGAGAGCAGTACCGCAGTTATCGTGAAGGGGTCTATTTTTAAAGCATTTTTGTGACGTCATCTTTTGTTAAACCGAGTCCAGTAAATCTCTTATTGTCCTGCAACCCTCCAATAAGTTACATGTAGCTGTCCAATAAGTTTCTACTTATTAGACGGCTACAGGAGACATTCTGGACTGCTGCAGATAATTGGGGTGAAAACAAACTCATAGAAACGCAATAGGAGAGGAAAAAATACAAATACTGGTTCCTCCAATCTCACGAGAATTTATCAGTTTCATGTGCAAACTGCACAGAATATCTATGAAAATTGAAATTTACAGATTCAAAAACGAAGAGAAAATTCTGGTAAAATCAAACTAGATGCTGTCATTAGACAGTAATACCCGCACCAAGTGTTTGCCACTAAATACCGCTGTTTTGTACCAGTTTAATTAAAAATGAAGGCCAAATGGAATTTCCGGTAATTTTTAAAAATTATAATTTTCATAAAAGATGAAATCCCATCCCATATTACACATGAGCGGCCCTTTATGTACAATTTGGAGTTAAACTATTTTGCATGTGAATTTTAAGTTAATTAATAATCTTAACATTTCATGTCATAGAAAGTATGGTCTATATAATTATTACAAACAAAATGAAATTATGCCCCCTGCCCTCAGCGGTTGCCGGCTTTAGATTTGCTTTTGTGTGCCAACATCATCGTGTGAACGTATTTAGAGAAGGGGAGGGAGTTAGGGGTCCAGACCCCCCCCCCCTTAAAATTTTTTTTAAACCCCCCCCCCCCCCCCACACACACACACACAAGCTCCTCATGAATAAATAGACATCAGAATATTTTGATAAAACGAAAGACTGTATATGTACCGATAGTTGCAACAAAAAAGATTGTAAACATGCAGTGCAAAATAAATGACATACATGTAATTATATTGCGCAATGATTTTAAATGCAGAACTGCCAGGACAGAAGATATAATTACTGATTTAAGGTGGTATAATTAAGACACATGTCGATATTTTTGTGGATAAAAGTGTGTTGTAATCAAAATTCTTTCACTGAGATGGTTTAGAATTTTAAAATTTAACAATACATGTATTTGGCAAAAAAAAAATTCAGTTTTTAAAATTGTTGGAAACTTCAGTAAAAAATAGAAAAGCCCCAGCAGGATTTGAACTCTCTACTTACAGACACGTAGTTAACGCCCTAACCCATTGCGCTTCACTGGTTATAAAAGTAACATTTCTGTATTTTTTTTTGGGGGGGGGGGATATTATATTTATACTTTATTGTTTATTTCAATAGGGAGTACATCACAATATGCAAGTGCTCTGTACCACCTTATCGCTGAGATGAGTGCTTTACATAGTTATTTACCTAATAAAATAGTGGAAGGGGTTTTAAAGAATAAAGAAATGACATACATGCATGTTACAAATAACTGATCTTTGTCTGAATTAACGTACACAACACAGGTCCACAGGTCATATTAGCCGGTACTAGTGTTACCCAGATCGTCGATTATATAGATGGGTTTCACGTGGCGTACATACCGGTATGTGTTTTCCATATGCAGAATAGGATTAATTAAATGCATAAACGTTTCTTTTGTGATGATCAACAATAGGGATTCATATTGTGCTCTAATTGGATTATCATAATGATGTTGACCAATATAGGTAAGCATAATACATGTAGTAGCACAATATTATGAGACACCGGTATACATAAGTTTTACTTTCACTTTCTAAATAAGTGATCTCCCTTTGCCAGCATACTGTATCATCATCTTCTGGTATTTAAATAAGCTTATCATCGTTACCTATCCTATCACATTTGTACAGTTTCTGTCATTTTAATTCAGTGGTGTCGGAAGCAAATTGAAAGTGGGGGGGGGGAGGGGTTAGATTTATCCAAAAATCTTGACAAGCAAAAAAAAAAAAAAAGGGCTTTGGTTATGGTTATGTACCGATATAACTTTGCACCCCCCCCCCAGCCCCCCGGTTGTTCCGACGCCTATGTAATTGCAAAAGTTATTTTTTTTTATTTGTAAGACTTACACTATTGAGTTGACCCCATATTGACCCTGTGACATTTAGCAGTTAAAATTGATAACAATAAGTGATTAAAATTAAATGCTTCTTTTCCAACTCCTACCCCTTCCCAATCAAACCTGGTTCTAAAAATTCATAGTCTTCTTAAATTCTTACATGTGTACAGTAGCAAATTTTAATTCATTTCTTTATTGGTATTTTTCTCTAGATGCCCAACAATAAGATTTTGGAAATTAATTGCTTAATAATTTTTAGGATAAACAAAATGTTATGTATTCGGGCAATTGTAAAGTCTCCTAAACAAAGCAGGGTCATCATTAGGCAAGGAATTACCCACAAACACTACATATGAATAAGATAAAATACTTTATTATTTCCAGTTCTGGAAATCCAGGGTGTCTCCAAGGGGGCATAACCTATATACCATTTGATGCGCAATGACACAAAGAGTAAGAATAAATATGGTTTAGGGATGGGGATGGTGATCTCAAAAGTTATCAAAATATATCATCATTTCCTATTTCAGAGGGGGGTGGGGGTGGTTTAAAGACAACTCCTGAGGGTCATGTACTTTACACCATTTGATGCATTATAAGGACATTAGAAACAAGAATATATATGGTTAAGTGGTGGGGATCTTAACAGTTTTCAAGATATTTGGTATTTTCCTGTTTCATGGGGTCAGAACAATCCCATAATAATACATGAAG
>WFKH01011581.1:72019466-72042184 GCA_016163765.1 Magallana hongkongensis
ATTATAATAAATCAAAAATTAATTCTCTTCATTTTCTTCAAGCGTATAATAGTAAAATATTTTGTTAGGTGTTGATTTCGCTATTATGACGTCAAAATGTCGCACGTGCCAAAAGCAGTATTTTGTCGTGAAAATCTATTTTTAGTATCGTGAGGTCAATAAATTTTCTATTTTTAGTATAGTAAGGTCTATAACAGAATTTATAGCACGATCATGTGACAGCAATCGACCAATCATATGCTTGGAAAAAATACAATATTATAATAACAGAACTTATAGCACGGTCACGTGACAGCAATCGACCAATCGTGTGCTTGGGAAAAATACGATATTACATGTATAATAATGTATCTTATTCATATGTAGTGTTTGACCAATGTGGGTAATTCCTAGCCTAATGATGACCCTGCTTTGTTTAGGAGACTTTACAACTGCCCCGAATAACGTACATATAACATATTGTTTATCTTAAAAATTAAAAAGCAATTTCCAAAATCTTAATTTGCATCTAGCATGTCTAGAGAAAAATACCAATCAAGAAATGATTAAAAATTTGCTACTGTACAAATGTAAGAATTAAGAGACTCTGAATCTTTAGAACCAAGTTTGATGGGGGGGGGGGGGGGGAGAGGGAGGGGAGGATAAACATTTAATTTTAATCATTTATTGTTATTAAGTTTAACTTGAATATTAGTTTTTGATCCCCAGGTAGAAAATAAGACTTCCGATCATAACTCAATAGATCATTTGTCAATTACGCAAAGTTTAATGTGATTTTTTTTTAAGAAAAACATTTTTTACCAGTTTATAAAACTTTTTAGACCCCAAACTATATTTTGATTTTAATAGACCATTCGACAATTAAGAAGAGTGTAAATGTAAGGGTTTTTTATTTTTAGCAAAAATAAATGAAAGGTTTTTTTTATTTTAAGAAAAAAAGGTCATTTATTTACACTGGAGGAATGTTAATTTTCTGCTACTAAATTTAAATTTTTAAAACCTTATTGCATATCTATAGGACAGACCCACAGGCACCTGACGTCATATATTTTTCTCATAATAAAAAAAAATACTCCGCTTACCTAATAATAGACAAGGTACCCATCGCCGCCATCTTGGATTTATTTCAAACTGGCACATCAGCTGGAAGTTTTGCATGAAACTCATGTACATGTCACAAATTCATATATATATTGCCAAAGCAAAAAAAATTTAAAATGTAAAATTACAGGTATATAACACGTCATGAATATATTATTGTTGAATTAATGAATTATATTAAATATTTAAGGTAAATTAATCAATTAGTAGATTTTATAATAATTTACATGCATGCTAGCATATCCTTATACAGTGACATACAAGTAACTATATTTCTATTCATGTGTATTGATAATAAATGAAAATAATATATATATTTCAAAGTACATTTTATTTATTTTTTTATCCATGCTTGCGTGCAGGCCTACATATTTCAGCATGCGCAGTCTGATATTTCCGGACACGACTTCCTTCTAGACTTTGAAACTTGCAAAGTTGCGTTAGCGCGACGGCGTGTTGTGCAAAGTTGTGTTAGCGCGACGGCGTGTTGTGCAAAGTTGTGTTAGCGCGACGGCATGTTGTGTGTAAGCGCGACGGCGTGTTGTGTGTTAGCGCGACGGCGTGTTGTGCAAAGTTGCGTTAGCGCGACGGCGTGTTGTGCAAAGTTGCGTTAGCGCGACGGCGTCTTGTGTGTTTGCGCGACGGCTCGTTGTGCAAAGTTGCGTTAGCGCGACGGCGTGTTTTGTGTTAGCGCGATGTCTCGTTTATCTGAACGCGATGTCGCGCTAACGCAAATGGCCCTATCCGGACACCATAGTTTATAGTATCCCTTTTCTTAATTTTAACTCGTATGTTGATCGAATTCAAAATTGACGCCTTTTGAATATTCGTATCAGTGCTATATTTGGAAGGGATTACCCAAAGTATGACGCGATTTATGTCAACCTCCGTCCACCCTTTAGCCTTTCGTCGCATATCTAAGGCAGTAGATGCAGATTGAGGGGTTATTTTTATTAATGACAGGTGTAATGCACCGTTTTGGTTGAATTGGTTGTAAGCTTAGATGTTGAATGACCGATCGGGAGACGAGAGGATTGCAAAATAATTTTACCGATGAGTTTCAAGCAAAACTTCCAGCTGATGTGCCAGTTTGAAATAAATCAAGATGGCGGCGATGGGTACCTTGCCTATTATTAGGTAAGCGGAGTATTTTTGTTTACTATGAAAAAAATATATGACGCCAGGTGCCTGTGGACAGACCCTATCATATTCCAAGATAAGATGTGTCTATTCATTAGATCGTAAGAGGAGTTCTGGGGTCTAGGTTTTCTTTAGGAGTGATATACATCAATTTTCTGCTACTATTTGACTCCCTGGATGAAATTTAAATTTCTAAAACCTTATTGCACATCCATAGGACAGACCCTATCATATTCCAAGATATGATGTGTCTCTTCATTAAATCATAAGAGGAGTTCTGGGATCTATGGTTTTTTTTAGGAGTGATAAACGTCAATTTTCTGCTACTATTTGACTCGCTGGATGAAATAATTTTTAAAACCCTATTGCATATCCATAGGACAGCCCCTGTCATATCCCATGATATGATGTGTCTATTCATTAAATCATAAGAAGAGTTCTGGGATCTAGGTTTTTTTAAGGAGTGATAAACGTCAATTTTCTGCTACTATTTGACTCCCTGGATAAAATTTAAATTTTTAAAACCACTAAAAAATTTTCAGCCACTAAATGACCCCAAGACAAAATTGAAATTTCCCAAACCTTATTGCGCATCTAAAGGACACCCAAAAACATATTCCAAGAGATGATTTGTCTATTGTTGAAATGTAGGAGGAGTTCGAGGAAGCAGGTTTTTTTGTGTGATAAACGTCATTTTTTACCAATTATTTGACCCCCAGGACTACCAGATAATTTTTAAAACCTTTTTACAAAACAACATGACACCCCAAATCAAACTCCAAGAGTTTAGTTTGCTGGTTTATAAGATGTAAGAGCAGTTTGAGAAAGTAAAACGTGACATACGGACGGAACAGGGTAACAACAATATACCCGAACTTTCTTTAGAAAGTGCGTGTATAATTATCTTGAGGGCTTGCCCACAATATTAGGTACTTATATAAATGTTAATGTGAATAAAAATAAAAAGCTTGATACTTAAATAGTTGTGTTTTATTTTTCACTTTCGATGATTGTCGATGAGTATCGATGAGTTATCGTATCCATGAGTTGTCTATTCAATGATTGTCCTTTCTATGAGCTGTCCATTCTGTCAATTGTCGCATAGATTTTTTCGACGGGTTGTCTTTCTTTTCGATGAGATGTCATGGACCCACTAATTCGTATAAATGGCAAAATGTTCATTTTCCTCTATATTAACAAACATTGATTCTATAATCGATAGTGATTTTATGATGTAATAAAAAACAATACTAGTATGCTACATAAGACTCAATGGCCTACTGGATAAGACAGCAGTCAACGGCTTCAGGTGCCCGGGTTCAAATCCCAATAGGTCATTTTTTTAAATTTTAATTTTAACTTAACATATAAAATATTAAAAAAAAAAACCCATAGTATTTTCAATTCGTCATCTCACATGTAGAACACATTTAGCGTTTAATGTTGACAAGAACTTGAATGAAGTTAACAGACCCGACTTAGTAATCCTAAATTATAATGTTTGGTTACATTTGTAGTAGTTGGGGCTATGTGGACCGGGATATCGGCCTGGGTAGCTCAATGGTAGAGCTCCTGACTAGTGTTGTACATAAACTCTCTTACAATAAAAAGAATAATTAAAATCATGTTATTACAGGGTAGGTATATGTCGCATAATGATTAAGAAGTTTTATTATTATTATGCGTAATAATTAGACCGACCCTGCAATAACGCAGAATGACTTATGCTGTAATTTTGTAAACAAGTCGCTTTAACAGTGTTTCACACACACACACACACACACACACACACACACACACACATCGATTTATAAGGACTAACCTTACATTTTTTGCTTGTTTTGTTAGACAAGACGTATGTCTTATTTAAAAAATTAACAACAGAAAGGGACATAACTCTTACTCGTATTAAAAAGCAAATAAAACCACGTGACTTAGTTACAGGGACGCTTACTGTCTGTTGGAATGGCTAACAATGGGCAACAGTTACACTCAGCCGTAAGAAATAAAGACAAGGAGTCAATAGAAAGGCTCCTCGACAGCGGGGCGGACGTGAACTGCATGGTGTATGGCTGGACACCGCTACAGCTCGCTCTTCAAAGAGGTAGAAACATGGCCATTCCTTAAACTTATTTAAAGGTTCGAATTTCCTCTACATCGCATTCCTATGAAATACTTCTTGAGAACTTTCAGTTTTAGAAAAATGAGGAATGATCATGTAACGATGATTTTAGTGACTTATACCTTTGAGACAAGTACAGTACAGTTGTGTATGTGTAAAGTGGACAATATTTAGTATTTATACTATATTGCAAGTCGATCAAGCAGGGACTTTAAGTTAAACTAAAAATATCTACATGTAACTTATAGCAAATTTATGGTCAACTATCCTAATTTTTAAAAAAATCATGTATGACGTGCATATGATTTTTCCATCGTGGGTTTATGTGAGGTTTTTAAATTTAATTACAAAAATATTCCAGACACAAACAAAATGTTTTCGCGGTTACTTCTCTTGGAGCGAGGCTGTATAGTTGTTTTGTCACTGCTTTTCAGAGTATGAGGAGGGGGCGATAGTCCTTGTAGACAGAGGGTGCGATGTTCATCTCCATGACAAGAACAGTGTTTCACCATTTGAGGAATGTCTACGCAAAAATCTCATAAAAGTAAAAATTAATCTTACATACATTGGACACTCCCTGATTTAATCCATTCTTATCGCAAAAATTTAAAACGATAATATTTATCTATTGTTAAATTAAACCATTCACACTTTCTAATGAAGAGAATATATAATAGATGGAGATATACATGTACTAGGCCTAATGTGATTATGCTTACCTCTTTAACTCATCATTTTTCTACTTGAAAATAAACTTTGTCAATGAATTGGTGAATATCTATATAAGGTAAACTAATCAATTATTTTCATAAAAGCTTCAAAGCAAAATTGGAAAGTGTGTGTGGGGGGGGGGGGGGGGGGAAGGAAAGGAAGACTTAATGAGATTTGTTGTTTTTTTTAATTAAAGAGAACATCGTTAAACTTAAAAATCTGTTTTTGTAGACCAAAAACTTAAAAGTGTTATCTGAAGTCACAGTAAAAAAATGAAATAATAATTTTTTTTTAATTCTCTGATCAGATAAATTAGGTTGCTTTTATCCATGCAAAGGTACTCACTAAAATTGTCAACGAAGGGGAGGACGTGAATGCTGTTCTGTCAAACGGGGAGCCCCCTGTCTGTGAAGCCGTTAAAAACGCCAGCAAAGACGTCCTGTCTGTGCTGATTAGAGGTAAACACAGAGGAGTTATAATACTGTACTATAGTGAGTCGATACAGTATTAATACCGAGCGCATATGACGTCCCAATTGTAGGATGAGCACGCGCTTTGGCTTATGATTTGGGTAGTCTATCGATTCCAACTTTGTATGTTTCAAATGAATGTTGTAACTGTACTGTCTCTAAACAAAAAAATTTGCGCTCGGCCCAACGGTTACACCGTTTACATATTACAGTGAGACTTCGCTAAACCGGCCTGCTGCCGAACTGAATCAAATGGCCGGTTAAGAGGGGTGGCCGGACTACTGAGGATCTAGCTTAATTATGAGTTATGATGCAAGAGGTCAACAATTAATGAATATTTCTTGTTATTACTTATTACTAAGAGATACTTTAAATGTAGATGTATAAGCTGCAGAAACTTCATGTATTGTTATCCATTCATTTCATTTAGAATTAATGAAAAAAATATCTGTATCAATTTTATTTATCTCAAATCTAAATCTAAATACAAAAAAACAATTTAGAGCTTAATTATGTATCAACAGACGGAAGAGTTTCGGAATGTGTTGTATGAACCTACATTTAATTATTTTTAATTCAAATTGATAAATCATTTCTGATTCGCAAAAAAACCAGTTGACAATCATTTGAAGTAGTTCCAATAAAATCTAGAGGAAGAATCATGCTGCAAGTTATCGCTATATAAATGGCCAAGAAAATGAGTACCATCTACCAGATAGTTATCCATGTAAAATAACCGATAAATTGTACACATATAAAATGACAGCCATATATATAGCCGAGAAAAAATGACCGTCGAGAAAAAGTGACCGCCTTATAAATAGCCGAGAAAAATGACCGCCATATAAATAGCTGAAAAAAAGGAACGCCATGTAAATAGCCAAGAAAATGACCGCCATATAAACAGCCGAGAAAAATGTACGACTGACAACTTTAGTACTTTATGTACTCTATTTGATTGCTTTACTTTACACTGAATACTTTATGGTGATTTAATACGGTCGATATGAAGTTATATTGCAATATTATATGTTCAGATTAATAATTGTGTGTTGTTGATTTTTTATTTGTTCAGTTTAATTTTTGATGGTGCATTTGTGAATTCCCCATTAAGTAGGTAAATGTAACGTGAATACCGTGGGGAGTAAAGGAGAGAGTCCCTTATTTACCGCCGCCAAATCAGGATACAGCGACATCTGTCGACTACTCCTCGACGCAGGTGCAGATCCAGACTTTATTCTACCAGCCAATCAGCATACGCCTCTCATTACAGCTGCGAGTAACGACAATGATGATGTCATAAAAGTACTTTTGAAGGTTGGTATGATTGCAACCCCTTTCTAAAACACAGCTGTGTGAGTTCTACATTAAAGGGAGGAGCTCTATATCTTGGCGTGCGAGGATTAAAATTAATATTGGTGAAGGTTGAACAAATACCTCTGTACTGCATCAGTGCACCATCCCTGACACTAAGATTCTATGCTACAATTACAATGTATTCAAATGTTATACTAGGCCTATATACTGGCATTTTCTCACCAGAGGTCGTGCTACACAAGCTTCGCTTAGTGTAAGCGAAGCTTCTGGTGAGAGAATGATATGGGTACCGAGTTAACCTTGAATATAATCCAGGTCCCATCAGCGTTTCTTTGGATTACATGTAAAATGAAGCTTTCAAACAATTACATCACTAGGAAGGCGTTCTCTTTGTCCTAAAAACTCATGTTGATAAATCTGTACAGATTATAAATCACCTCCTTGTTAAATAGAGAAAATGTTCCATGCTGCGAATATTATCATGTCTTCTCAATTAAAAGCTCAACTAATATGAAATTATTGTCTATAGAGTGGCTATGAGAGCGCGCACCGAGTCCAAATGTTCTGTTAATCATTGAATGCAAAGAACTCTATCAGAATCAATATGCGTTTTTGCGTTTGAGTTTACTTTTATTATCATTGTGAAAATAATTTCATTTATTTTATATCCTTTCTTTATAAATCAATTAATCATGTGTACTTCAGACGAATACTTTACCGTAAAAATGATAATGGACTTGTTGAAATAAAAACAAAACACGAACACAAACGACATAGACTAATGTTGTATATAACGACATAAAATAAATACGTTTCTCAATCGTTTTTTTTTAAATCTAGATAATCCACTTTTAACACAATTGTCAACAAAATTACATAACAGAAATATTTTGAAGAATTTGATATGCTTTCTTTTTTGTAGCACGGATGTAATGTAAATCATTGTGACGTCATGGGAAAGTCCGCGTTGTGGCACGCTTACAGTAACAGCAACACAGACAGCATGAAACTTCTTCTAAGGGCGGGGTCAGACAAGAACCTCCCGAACTCAGAGGGACAGACGCTATTGGACGACGCGAAGGACGCAGAAGATGATGACGTCATAGAACTCCTGACAAAGTTCACCCAGTCGTGGACTTGAATATTAAAAGTTCACGAAAGCGAGAGAGGCGATCTAAGATGTGTTCAGTTTTCTCTATGTGTTTATTATTTTTAATGTCACGTTATTTTCATGGCCAATAAACGTTGATAAAGAACTTCGCTGCGAGTGATTATTTTTGGTTTAACATCGATTTGTGGGTCGTCTGATGAATGCGTCAGGTTTTGTTGTAGGTCAGGAGGCCTTTCTTCTGCGGTAACACTTCCGGCAGATTACACAGGACTTCAATCGTGACAGGAGAACTGATACACTGCGGGTAATTTATTGAATCGTGGGGATAAAAACCAAATGTCACGGGTAAAAGAATATAACCTTTCGACAAAATCACATCTCTTTGTGTGCGAAAAAAAAATTGAGAAGATCTCGTGTAGAACTGTTTGTTAATTATCGTAAATTATCCAAATTGTATTGATGACAATTTTAGTCTGGTGATCGATGTTTAATGAAGTGAAGACACTTAGCTTTCCTATTTTTATAGCCCTCATTTTGTTACAAGGATTCCTGTCTCCGGCGGGACTGAGACCGGATGATACGATTTTTATTACTTTGACGATCTGCCCGCGGCCTGCTTAGCTTAGAGTCCTGGTGATTTATTCATCCAAACCTAAATTTAGTAAGAGGAGGGGGATATATAAAAATTTGAAATTTAAAAAAAATAAATAGTATTTAAAAGAAAACACCAAAAAATATTCAATATGACTAGTGTGTTAAAGATTGATCCTCAACAGTTAAAATCTATACTACTAAAATAATGGACTCGATTTGTTGTGCTTTATTACCGGTAAATCGGCTGAGACTTGTCAATTCTTTAGATATTATAGACTTAATCATGCCAATCGGGCCTTATTTTCTTCTTAGCGTCAATTTATTAATAACCAGCAAAAATAAGTCACATAAAAAAAATCCGGAATTTGAACCGGAATGAATTTGAATTTTGTAATTGTCAAGACCTGGGGCCCGTTTCACAAAGCATACTTAGGACTAAGTTATATCTTGGGAAAGAACTTTTTCCTAAGTTCATTACTTATCCGTTTCACTATTCCAGTCGCATCTTATGAATTTCCTAAGTTATGTCTTAACTTTAAGAAAGGTAAATCCATGCGTGGATCCAGAAAATTTTTCCGGGGGGGGGGGGGGGGGCCGAATAGAAAGTGGGAGGGCTACACTAATCATCAGATATCTTGACAAGCAAAAAAAAAAATCTAATTCCAAAAATCATAGTTGTAGACTCAAGTAATTGACTTAAGACACCTTTATTAGTTATTACCATTTGCATACGGACAATTAATACATGTATTTACAATTCTTTGTTATTATCTGGTCGCAGCGCAGATGGGGAGCGGGGTACAGTTATAGCTAGTGTACTGATATAATTGAAAGTATGTCTGTGAATCATTTATCCCTTACGTAGTTTGGTAAAAACAGGAATGAATACTAAATACATGTACTCAATCGCAGAATGTCTGAATGATTTGTCATATCCCTCTACCGTAAAATGTTGGGGTTTTTTTGGTTAAAAATTTTAGGTGCTTTCTTTGGGAGATGGATAGGATGGGGTTTTTTTAATTTTGTTTGGGAGGTGGGGTAGGAGATGTGATTTAGGGACTAGGAATGGAACCCCCTAGAAAAACTCCATGATCCCTTCATTTGATTTAAGAATGTCGATGCTAAATCCTCCATGGGAATGCTGATTCGTTTAGAGGTTATTGCCTTTCTTCCCCCAATCTTGATTC
Source organism: Magallana hongkongensis (assembly GCA_016163765.1). Lineage (NCBI taxonomy): Eukaryota > Metazoa > Mollusca > Bivalvia > Ostreida > Ostreidae > Magallana > Magallana hongkongensis. The sequence continues at coordinate 72,029,220 of WFKH01011581.1, forward strand.
TTCTATCAGCTAAGGTGCACTTGTTTGCAATGTTTTTAACTCTAACTTGTCACTGCATGTAACTGTTGTATTCTATTTGGAATAAACATGAATCGTAAAATTTGGATTCCTCAACTAAAAGCACATTCTTAATTTGTAAATAATCACATATTTGTATATGTTAACACATACTATTGAAATGGACTACTAGACAAAAAATGCACTCGATCATTTATAAAAACTAACTGAAATTCTAGCAGTGACCAATGTTTAAATTGCTTCAGGCGGTCATCTTAATCCAAATAATAATTGAACAAAGAGGGATTTGTAGCTGATAAATATTATCAATGCATTCCCTCTCATATTAAAAAAAAAAAAACCTTTCAAAGAATATACGGATATATGATATATTTTTTATCTACTCATGTACATGTATGCATGTGAATGTTAAATATTATACAAGATGGACACTTCACGTCTATTAACTTATTTTACGTTTCTAAGGTGTATACGGGTGGATGAAGGTATAAATTTTCACTTTTACTTATAAAGTTTACTATTGTGTCATATTAAAAAAGATTAACTTGATGTTTATAAAAAAAAATTTACAATATACATGTAATATAAGCGTGGTGTACAATGTGTGTTAAGATAAGTCAACGCTAAAGAAAGTTTTGTGAAACGGCTATGACAAATCTTAGGAACATCCTAAGTTATAACTTAGGCATATCTTAAGTTCTATCTCGGGAAACATCTTAGGAAATCTTTGTGAAACGGGCTCCTGAGCTTCCGCTTCATATATAGTTTAGTAAATGGAGCGGATCCACGTTTTATGGTTTAAAAGAAGTGTACAAGTTCTTTAAATGATCATGCTGTCTACCAATGTATTGAGAATAAAAGAATTGTATAGGACGTATGAAGAATAGGAATAGGACTACGACTAGAACAAAGCAACAGCAATTTCTTTAAATTCATGCATAAGCTTTGTATTCGCGGGTGGGCGGGGGTGATTTTAGTTAAAATCATATCATGGAACATTTTTTTTCATTTTATTTAAAACTAATCCGAATTAATACACATTAAAAACATATAAAATCTCTTCACACCCAATTCTTCTAAAGGACTACCGGTATTTACAGTGGCGTAGTCGCAACCCTTCTTGTTTCAAGGTTCAATTTAAAATTAAATAATTTGACGAATTTTCACATTCAGCGTTTAATTTTTCTCAGAGCATCGTGTTCGACATCTTTATTGCTCTATACTGCTGTATTCCATGGCGATCTATCAGGTGCCTTTTGAACAGTAATTTAATATTTGAAAATTATTTTGGCAGCCATGGTTTGCCATCTTCCTGTTCAGTATATCTTCTTCTCTATTAAATTTTCTGACAAAATCGTCAAGTTCCTTGGAAAAGTAAACCCCTTTTTAATATTTCAATAAATTGGCATGATTCATTTCTCTACTTGATGTCATAAAGTTTAGTTAGATTTTCACTTTTCCCAAATCATCCAGGCAAGCTACTTTATTCGTAGGAATCAGAAATCTCTGATTGTCAATACAATGCACACAAGACAAAGGGTCTACATTCGTCTTTCTTTCTTTCTTTAGAACGACGATGTGTGATTGGTGACAATCTTCCCGGTTTCCCTGCTAAAGGTTTGAAATGGCCTCCCACGAACAGGGAGTGAGATGAATGAGTAACCCCGCGATGAATTTGATGACTGCAGACTCACAAAACAGCTTCTTTTAGCTCTATAATGCCTAGCCAATAGTTCAGTAGTCTGTGCACCGAGCAACAATTATTCAGTTTTAATACTTCCTGAATTTGGTGCTGAGAGAATGTTTATGTCAGAATAAGCACCATGCTCGGACTGCATTGTCATTTTTCTCCTCTGAAAAGTGTTTCAAAAGTACATCTCGTTTCAGAATCGTTAAGTACGACTTCTGCGATTAATACATTTTTTCTTCTGAATGACAACAATACGACTCTTCTAATAGTGTACCAAGGTAAAATCGTTTCTAAATTTCAAACTTCACGATATCCTTTCTGAAAAATTGGTTGAAAGTTCTAGGTTACATGGTTTGACTGGCTGCCTGTTTTTCGCAGCGCAATCTACTTTGCAAAGAGGAATTGAAGAACGAACAAAAATTTACTCTTTTTTTTTTACATTTCCTCTGGAAAACACCTTTTTTAAATACATTATATGTATGTACTATATCACAATGACTTATCATCAACACTGTATAATATACTTTCTTGACATGCATTAACTAAGTTATAGGATTCTTATAAATCAGGTAATGTACAACATACTTATAAACACATCTACTGTGTGTGTCTTGTTCAATAAATTGAATTTTGATTGGTAAGCCGCCCTCATACCCTAACCGTCAGTAAGCGTGGGACTGGGCATGGGTTTCTGACGTTGACCGGTATTTTGGCTGGTATAGATGTGTACTGTACGAATATGCTTCAAAAAGCCGAGACCTCAGGATCTTCAACATACATAACATGTATTTGTCGCTTTTGTTACGGGATTTTCCACAATTATAAATATGTATGAAGTTGTGATTTATCATTTATGTCGTTTTTTTGCCTTATCGTAAATCATACTTTTTCTCCAGTGTTTCAATCCGTCTTCTGTCAAGCTGTCCGGGATCGGTTCTGTTTTGTTTGCGCTGTTTAGATTACGTTGCCAAAAGCTATTTAATCGAGATTGCGAACTAAAAAGACAGGGTTTGAGGCAGGAAATTGTTGCGTAATTTACACGAATTCTATGAAATCTATTCCACTGTACTGAATCGTCATTAGAGAAACAAAGATAAGAAATCTCACGATCTGACATTCACGCCAAGTGCAAATCTGCTCACATCCACATTCACTCCTTTTGTTTATAAATATCTGTTGTAAGCTGGAGTTTTCGTGTAATTCGTTCAATGCATATGGGCTCTAATAATTTTTCAAACAATTTTCCTGATATTTAATTAGCTAATAGCTTCTAAGTGATGTAGCGCGTATCATTTTACATCAAAACTTTTGCTTTACGATATTTTGCGATCATCTACGGTTCAACTGAAATTAGCAATAATTAATATTATTCAGTTCTGTTCATTGAGATATTATATGGCATATAAATGAAATTTTGCTTTTGTTGGAACAATGTTCATTAACGTTAAACATTACAATTTCCCTATTGCCATATCAAACAGAGCTTTGCACTACCATACACTATTACGTACGCGGTACAACCTTTATATTGCTGTATAATACTGCTTGCACACATGATACAATAATTGTATTGATAGCCATGTTACCATGCACACATGGTACAGTAAAACTCGGTTAAAGCGTAGTCCTTGAGACAATGGATTTACTTCGTTATATACGTAATTCGTTATATCCGTATAACGAATTCGTAATAATAACTATAGCGAATTCACTATATACATGTTTCTTTCGCTACAAATTTTGCTAATTGAGGATAAGAATGAAAATATATTCTTTTGATACCTTTAATAATCAGATTGTGGATTGAAAAATTTATGTAAAAATAAATTCATTCAATCTATAATGTTAAATGGCAGTGCGAACATTTTAAACTGTAAAGAAATTCATTATAAAAGTGTTGAATTTCGTTATTATTCACCTCAACGAGACTCAAAATCAGTTCGCTATATCCGTAAATTCGTTATATCTGAATTCGTTATAACCATAAAATTTTGTAAAGATTTGTTAAGAATTTTACCGGGGATTCAAAAAAACTTCGCAATATCCGAGATTTCGCTATACAGCAAAACTCGTTTAGCCGTAATTCGCTATACGTTTATAACGAATTCATCAAAAATATTATAGCGAATTCGTTATAAAATAATCGGCTAACAGTTTTCCACACTATCGTAAGTTATAAAATTAGTATTACCGTCATCTACCAAAAATTGCAATATAACCATTTTATTTCAATTTTTAAAAAAATTCCGTATACTATTTGAATTTGAGTATTTTATATATGCATCTTAAAATTGCATGTATCTTCATTGAAATTTGAAATGGAAAAAATTCGTTATAAAAATGATAATACGTTAAAATTTTGCCAGCGGGGGTCTTAAAATTACTTCGTTATAGCCGTGTTCGTTATATACATCAATTTTCTATAGGTTTATATCAGAAATTTGCCGGGACATGAATAATAATTCGGTATAGCCGTAAATTCGCTATATTCGTGTTCGTTATATTCGAGTTTTGCTGTATCCGTGTTCGTACTAAACGAGTTTTACTGTAATATTTCTGCATAACCATACACAACCACTTTCACATGGTCCACCTTTTGTTTTACTATACAGTATATAATACCACAATCACCTGACGTTTAATCAGCAGACCAGTCGCTCACGAGCGCTCCTTCTCCAGATAAATGCAAATTCAGGGCTCGCTAGCGTGCTCTACCGGAAAAAATGTACAACATTTGTATTTTCTATTTTCTTTAGAGGGGTAAACGCTACAGCTAAAGTAACATGCAACTCTACAATACCCAGCATTGCATAGCAAATGGTTTGTGAAGGTGACGGCCCAGTAGAGACGTCATTGGACATGCGCTGATCTAGAGGGAGGGGGGGGGGGGGTTCGGACCCCCCTTGAAAAACTCAAATTTATTAAATTCAATTCACATAGTAAAATTCTTGAAAATAGGCCTCGAACCCCCCTGGAAAACAAGATTATCCCTCGCCCCCCCCCCCCCCCCCCCCCCAAAATATTTCTGGATCCGCGCATGTTGGACCTGATGACCCCAGGTTCGAGTCCTTTCTGTGTTTATTAACTCTTCGTTATCATTATTACCGTGGGCAAGTTACTTCATTCCTACTCAGGGTTACAGTGGGTACCTGGCATGAGACGTGCTGGCTATGGTAGTACATAGGTTGAACCGAGTGTAGTTATATAGATTAAACAAAGTGTGTTGGTAGTTTGTGTACGTGGTATTATATAGTACAAAGAAAGCGAATTAACAGAGAGAAAATGCCAATTAGAGATTACATAAACTAAGTCAGAAAAATCACTTCATACATCCACTTTATTTGTAAACAATAAGCTAACACATTTATTTACAACTTCAAAACATTTCTTAGAAGATTTCCGACAATTTATTAATGTTATAGTAGTACACTATATCAATATTTAGTTTAGCCAGACAATCTGGAAAATAAAATGATCCTCTAAAAGGACAGAATAAAAAAATAATAGAGTAATCACAATACAAATATCCCTCAGGGCATAAAAAACCCCAAATATAATCAGATCTTCTGTAAATCAGTGTGATTGTGGAGAAATGAGGAATTATTTGTCCTCTGCAATTTCCTGCAGCAGTTTACAGAACATTAAAGTCGAGGGCTCCATTCTGTACATCTGTCACAGTATTCCCATACTGCCGATTCCAGCGATGTCTGTTTACCTTCGACCACGTCAAATCAATCTCTGCAAAACTCGGCAGCCCGATTTTCTGCTGAACGATGTCAGTAAGTGTTTGATGTATGCAGTTAAACAAATCACGTTCAATTCTCAATAGCATTGACAGATTCAAATTATCCAGCTCTTCTGTTTTCATAAAGTCATCATGCAATTATTTATCTATTTGTATGGCAACTCCTAAATTTGAGTGTAGCATTATCTTCCGTCCGCCAAGTTTGTCAGGAATTTTTTCGTGGTTTCGTACGCTAAAAATAGGGAGCCAGTGGCGGGGAAGGTACGCACTAATGTTGGACCGAGACCCTTATACAGCGCCTTAGGACCTGAAAAAACAAAAAAGAATGATCTGAACACAAAGATTTAATCTGTGGATTTGTTGTTGGGACGTTGGCTGCAGGGATAGGGGTTTGGTTGGGACGTGTTGGGGACCTGAGTACAGAACAATCCTGAAAAAATCTCCAAACAACCAGTCTCATCTCTGTCACGCACATCACAAATCTGTACTTGATAGCAGAACGATTTTTAAATTTAGTTACTCGTGTCCGACAGTACGGTTTTATAGTAAATCTTTTTTTTTAAATGGGATTTCCATACATTCATCAGTATGCAGTATCTTCATAATAGTACACGAAGAATTTCAGGAATATTGCAAAATCATGAAAAAATTGTACAAGTGCATGATAATAAGTAGTAGTGAACGAATGTGGTTTGCTAACCAGATACACTAGTGAGACAAAATGTTTGCTGGGATACGCTTTACAGTACACGTTAACGAACAAATATTAATTAACACACCCTGTCAATGGTAATTTAGGTATTGATTACAAATCAATGTCAGTGACTGTTGGGAGTATGAGTAGAATTTTGACAATGACGTGTCACTGGATACGTGGTCCATAGAACGTTTTAAAGCGCTTCCATTTATCCTCAATGAAGCCCAATTCTGAACGAGATCTATCGCCTTTGGTGGAACTTAAGTCCCCAGAAGTACTCCCTTTACGCAATTACCCTATCATTAGTCCCAATTTGTCAATGCACATCTATAAAACTTAGCATTATATTGTTTAATAGCACATTCTCAAATATCAGAGGATTATTCAGGGTCAATCTAATGCCCTTGTTCGATGAAATAGATCCTGTTCCAAAAAAAGTCTGACTATAGTCAGCAACAAGCATCAGAGTGAACGTGTCAAGCTTAGGGAAAGAACCATTCAGTACCATTAGCCATTACAGGGAAAGAGGAGTCCAGTGAATAATTAACACATTCTTAGCTTAAAAAGCCTGATAAAGGACAGAGGAATAGGAGAGAGTTGTACAGATGTTGTATTGTTCAGCAATGATAGGAAGGAGTTGTACAAATTTGTATTGTACAGCAATACTGGAGGGAGTTGTACAGATGTTGTATTGTATAGCAATGATAGAAGGAGTTGTACAGATGTTGTATTATACAGCAATGATGGAGGAATTTGTACACATGTTGTATTGTACAGCAATGATGGAGGGGTTGTACAGATGCTGTATTGTACAGCAATGATTTAAGGAATTGTACAGATGTATTGTATTGAACAGCAATGATGGAGGGAGTTGTATACATGTTGTATTGTACAGCAATGATGGAGGGGTTGAACAGATGTTGTATTGTACAGCAATGATAGAGGGAGTTGTACAGATGTTGTATTGTACAGCAATGATGGAGGGGTTGTACAGATGTTGTATTGTACAGCAATGATTGAGGGAGTTGTACGCATTCTATTGCACAGCAATGATGGAGGGGTTGTACAGATGTTGTATTGTACAGCAATGATTGAGGGAGTTGTACAGATGTTGTAATGTACAGCAATGATGGAGGGGTTTACAGATGTTGTATTGTACAGCAATGAAGGAGGGGGTGTACTGATGTTGTATTGTACAGCAATGATGGAGGGGTTTACAGATGTTGTATTGTACAGCAATGATGAAGGGGTTGTACACATGTTGTATTGTACAGCAATGATGGAGAGGTTGTACACATGTTGTATTATACAGCAATGATGGAGGGTTTGTACACATGTTGTATTGTACAGCAATGATGGAGGGTTTGTACACATGTTGTATTGTACAGCAATGATGGAGGGAGTTGTACGCGTTCTATTGCACAGCAATGATGAAGGGGTTGTACAGATGTAGTACTGTACAGCAATGATTGAGGGAGTTGTACACATGTTGTACTGAACAGCAATGATGGAGGGGTTGTACAGATGCTGTATTGTACAGCAATGATGGAGGGGTTTACAGATGTTGTATTGTACAGCAATGATGGAGGGTTTGTACAGATGTTGTATTATACAGCAATGATGGAGGGTTTGTACAGATGTTGTATTATACAGCAATGATGGAGGGTTTGTACACATGTTGTATTTTACAGCAATGATGGAAGGCAACTACAGGACACAGTAACAGAATCAGCAAGGATTTTTGTCAGACCCCCAGTCAGACAATTTGGGTGTTTTTGTTTGATTCCAGGCCTTAGGATCATGGAGCATTTTATATTTGTCCAGATTTCAATAATTTATAAAATGAATATTTATCATAAAATTTGTATATATCGATGTAATATAGAGACATATTTTATCACAAAGCTTACTTGGGTGTATTCGCTGCGAGCGATGTAGCATTGCGTTGAGTGATGACACTTTCTAATCAGTGTGTATTTCAATTGCGATTCCCAATAAAGATTCTGATTGGCGCATTTATATAGACCCGCCCATTTATCAAATGCATGTTGAGAACATGATGCTAACACGTGGAAAGATATGTTCGAGAAAGAAAACTTCTCAAAGTTGTACTAGCAAGTTTAAAATTACATACAGAGTTATTTGATAACAAACGGGGCGATGTTTACGTACATGCGTAAATAATGCTAATGAAAAGAAAAAAGAAAAAGAAAAGTTCCCTAAAAGCAGGGATCGGCGCATATGGATTATGTCACAGATTGTACTTCGCTTATCGAATAATGTTATTCAGTTCATTGTGAAAAAATTCATCAGAAACTGTTTAGTGAACAAATAAATTTTACGTTACCGTTCATAATGTACCATATATGTATATGGAAAATCGCATGAGTTGAACAGTTTTTCCTCACAAAAAACTTGTTGCAAAATGTAGATCCACGGGAAAATTCGGGTTGACATGCCGTGAAATCCATTAGACGTTTTACAGCATACGTCTTCACTTTTTTGTTTACAATAAATCTGTACTGAAAATCTTCGAAACATCGTCACCAGCTCCGCAAATTGAAGAAGTGTGGTTTGTTTATATACATGGAAAACTGACGGTTAAACGGCGACTCGATCTGCACGTGAATTTTACAATCCGAGGTCAATTAGCGTGTTTGAGAGAAAGTCAGCGGCAAGTAGAGTGTCAACATCAGTAGTAAATATTGTCTGAAGAATATCGAGGAACATATAATAAAATGTTTCTACAGACTAAGTGAGTTACAAAATAATGTTAATCACAGATCAGTCAAAAATTTGACACGTTTACATGCCGTAAATTTCAAATTTTGTGTATGTTTGAAAACACATGCACACTTGTAGTTCTAAGTGTGTCATATTAATTGGTCAAAGTTCAATAAAATGCAATATATGTAATATTTACTGTCAGTATCTGTTGTGAATTCTTTGGAATAAGCTACAACAAAATAAATACTGCCTCATCTTAAATTGATGCGTTAAAATGATTTGAATTTATCGATGAAGTACCGGTATGTATTATACTGAAAAATGAATTGGGGATTGAACCTGTTTAAACAGCGTGTTTTTGACAATTGTTTATACAAAAAAGAAGAAGCGATTATTGTGATAACTGTCTATTATTGCAGTGATTTAGTTTTTGCAGTTCAGATACAGAGTTAAACGACAAATCTGGCAGTTGGTGCATAAATTAACAATGTTAGAAGGTAAGAGTGGGCGGGTACTAAAACGGCCAATAAAAATGCTTGTTTTATAACTGCAACTCGCGATCCCAATAGTGTCGTCACTCAACGCATCAGTCCATCGCTCGCAGCGAATACACCCAAGTGAGCTTTGCGATAATAGCACTTCATATTTTTCGTGTACAAGTTTTGACTTAAGTCTAAGACTGCTTCATGATCCTAGGGCAAGGATTGGTAATAAGAGGCCAAATAAGGCAGATTGTCCCATACTAGAGACGAACTTAATTTGTAATCATTTAATTTCATCAAAAGAACTGGATGTTAATTATTAAAATGACGTACATAAGTTATGTCATTTCCAAAACCTTTTTGGAAGAATGATTTTTTATCATTCTCCTAATATAAAAGATAATATAATTTAACACAATCAAATCTTTATAATTTGCAAATACAATGTAAAATAGTGTGTATGTATGTATGTATGTATGTATGTAAATATATCTATACATTTGTGTACATGTCAATGTGTGTACATGTAGATGTGTGAAAAATATGAAAACAGATATACTTTAAAATGTGTAAATATAAATGCATTTAGATGTAGATAAATGTAAATATGTATACATGTAAATGTAGGTATATGTAAACATAAAGATGTGTGTACAGAGTATACATGTAGATGTCTGTATACGTAAATATAGAAACATATAGATGAAAACACCATATATATGGGTACATTTAACATGTTTATATCTAAACTAGAGGTAATGTGAGCAAGCTCACAAATGATACCATGATAAGAAAATATCAAAACTCAAGTATTTCTCTATTAGAAAATAATAGATGCTTCCTTTTCTTGTAGTGACATTGAACTTGCAGAAATGACCAAAGCTAAAGTCAAGACATATTTATAGGTCACTTGTAATCTTTGTGTCAAATTTTAGCTTCTAATCATTTTCCATTACAAGATATGGCCCAGACAGGAATTAAGCATTTTTTAATCAATGACCTTGAACTTGCACAACTGACCCTGGGTCAAATTCTCAGACATTATCTGGTCATAAACAATTTTTATATGAAATAGAAACTTCCAATGTTTCTCCATAAGAACAGTATAAAGCAGACACGATTAATGAACTTTTTCTTCCAATGACCTTTAACTTGCCCAAATGACCATGGGACACAACCTCAGGTCATAAGCAATCTTTGTGTGAAGTAACAACTATCAATGTTTCTCCATAAAAAAGATATGGACCGGACACGAATTTTGAACTTTTCCTGCCAGTGACCTTGACCTTGCCAAAATGACCTTGGGTCAAGGTCATGACACACCCTCAGGTCATAAACAATCTTTGTGTGAAGTAACAACTTCCAATGTTTCTCCATAAGAAAGATATGGACCGGACACAAATTTTGCACAGACAGACGGACAGACAAGGTGATTCCTACAAACCCCCCTAAACTTTGTGGGTGGGGGGTATAATAAGGGTTCACACATGTATACAATTAATATAGAGCTGTGTAGATGGAGATATCAATACATGTGTTAACATGTAGATATGTTAACCAAAAAAAGTCATTACATGTAGAGGTGTTTATACTGAGACCTGTGTGCGTGCACCTGAAGATATAAGTACTGGTAGATGAGTGAACAGGAATATGTGTGCATATGTAGGTATGACAATCTGTAAATGAGTATGCTTGTAGATGTGTATACATGTATAAAAGTTTACATTTACATGTGTGTTATGTAGATGTACATACATGTAGCTGTGTGTACATATAGAGATGTGTTTATGTGTATATGGTATACACGCTATGTTCTGACCTTCTGTTTTTAGGATTCTGTTGAATGTGGTCAGGAATCCCGGGGCTTTCTTTCCCACTGTGCTCTCCACCTGTATCCGAGACTTAACCACATCCGTCGGGAAGATGGCTGACCAGAGACACAGTCCGCCTACACCGCCCGCCACGACTGTCCGTGCAGCCCCTAAAATATCAACCACACAGACACTGCACCATTCACATGATTCACTGAAATATCAACCACACAGACACTGCAGCAGTCCGTGTCAGACTTGCGACCTTATTCCAAGTATACCATAACTGTCTGCCTAATGCTTAAGACATCTGGTTACTGGTTTCTATTTTATCAAAAAATGAAATATTCAGTTATATATACTGTCAGCATTCTTAATTAATAAGAGAGTCTGACCTATCTCATCTTTTGTCTTTCCTTCAGGGGTCAACATGTGGCGGGTGAACTCGTAACCCCCAAAGAAGAAGAAATACCCAGGCATTTCACGGGCCATTGTGGCGGTCAGCCCCTTGAATAGCCCCCTTATACCCTCCACCTGAAGAACCTCCTTGGTGATGCCCCATGGTCCTCTACAAAATACAAACGTAACATTCAGTCGCTATAAATTGGTCTACAATTCACAATGTAAAATTTAGTTACTATTCATTGGGTCTACAAAATTAAGGGTGAACAGGGGGTTGCAATGTAAAATTATTTGTCAATGAATTTTTTTGCTTTTCTTAACACATTTACATTAAGATGTCCACTACAACATATATCATTTTTATGACTACTTTCTTACCTTGCAAGGGAGATATTTTGATAGGAATTATACCCCTTTTCTGGCATTATGAATTTTTTTAACAATTTCAATTTTCTGCAATAATTATTTTATTTGATGGAATTTATTTGCAAATCATATTCATTTATTTTGAGAACGAAAACAAATTTCAAAATTGTTTACAACATTGGCTTTTTTACATAGCAATATCATAATTTTATCAATATATTGCTGAAATCAGCACTTCAAATTTTGAAGATTTTCATTCTAAATTTGAACACAATGTGATGGCACATAAAAAATTGTCAATGAATTTTTTTTTCAAAATTTCATATATCAACCTTAGCATGTGCTTTATAATTTAAAAAATTTTCATGGCAACTTTCTTGGCATTTAAGAGAGATACATGTACTACAATAGGAATCACCCCTACCCCTTATTCTGGAATTATGACCTTTTGTGACAAAGTCTGTTTGGAACCTTCAAAAAAGTAATGCATTATTTAGATTTATCAATTAACATGAACAGATCATTATCAGAATATATATCTGATTATGTTAACCGCTTATGGTTTTTTACATTTACATTTCTAAAATTAAAAATGTTAAATTTCCACCAGCTCATGTTGTGACAATGACTACTTTAGAGCCGTTAAGTACGGGAAAAAGATCTATCAAATCCTGTATGACGTCATAATGAATAAATGACATCATAGCATCATACAATCAAATCAATTATGACGTCATAATAGAGTTAGCACATCAAAGCATCATTGCAATGATAGTCACGTGATACATGCCCTGTTCCCCCTTAAGACAAATGTGAATTTGTAACAGTTCAGATGCTATTCATCATCTGATAATTTTGTGACATCTTAGCTTACATAATTATACTTGCTTTCCTTCAGAAATACATGTAGTTGCAAAGTATCAATGATCATCTTCCAAGATAATTATAGATTGTACTTTGAAGTACTGTAAAACGAGAAAATTTGGCGCATACGTATTTTAGCGCAAATGCATGTGCCAATACATTG
>WFKH01011581.1:72070792-72089646 GCA_016163765.1 Magallana hongkongensis
TATCATAAGACGCAATCCATGCAAGTTTGGTGAAGTTAGGACCAGTAGTAACTTAGAGATTGCTATCAAAGGGCACCTGCACCAAAAACTTTAACCTGCTCCAAAAACCTTAACCTCCTCCAGCATCTGAAATTCATTGCCCAGATTCAGCATCCAAGTCCTTCAAGTTCATAAGTAGGTCCAGATGCATCATCCATGCAAGTTTGGTGAAGATAGGACAAGTAATAACTTGGATTCAGGACCTGCAACAAAACTTTGACCAGGTGCGGACGCCGACGCCGGGGGTATAGCATAAGCTCCCCCGGACTTCGTCTTGGTGAGCTAAAAAAATACAAAATCCAGTACCTAGTGGTTATGTATATGTTCTGTAATGCTCACTCCCTTCATACCCACATGAACCACCAAAGAAGGCATTTTGCTGTCTTCTTTCTTTCTCTTCTTTTTTTACTTTCTTAAAGCAGAGTAACCACCTACCATTAATGTTGAAGAATGTATGTACATTTACTTGTGTGTGAGTGAAGTATACGGGTATAAAATTTATGATAACTTGATTTAATAAAGTAGTATGTATGAAAAAAAACAATAAATTATGAACAAGATGCCCATGGGCCACATAGCTCACCTGAGCAACAATAGGTATGATAAAATCAGCTTAATGGAGTCATAATACAAAATATCGACAATGTAGCATAATACATGTAGATACTGTATAAATAAAAATCCGTTATCCATTTTTCCCCTTGGATATTCTTATGTTTATAATCAAGTCCCTTTTATAACAGGAGGATTTTATAGTCATATCACATTTTGAGCATTACAGTTCTCAAAAAGATCCTAAACAATATATAGGATATAAACCTCTAACCCCTTGTGAGGCCCAAGAATAATCCAGGGGCCAAGGTCTAAACAATTTTAAAGAATCAGCAATATGTCAAAATGCTTGCATATAAGTAAAACCATGAATTATAACATTTCAGTTTTTGTGAATAATTAAAATGTTTTCCTTTGTAAAATTGGATCCTCAATGTGGCCCCGCCCTACTCCTCAAGATTTTGATTTTAACGAATTTCAATCTCGATATCTGAGGGTGCTTTCACTAAAGTTACAGCTTTAAGCCTTTTCTAGGCAAATGGATTTTTAGAAGATTTTTCTCTATATATTTTTATGTAAAAATTTGTCCCCCCCCCCCCCCCCCCACCCGGTGGCCCCACCCTACCCCTGGGGATCATGATTTGAACAAAGTTGAATCTACTCTACCTGAGGATGCTTCCAAACAAGTTTCAGCTTTCCTGGCCGATTGGTTTCTGAGAAGAAGATTTCAAAAGATTTACTCTATATATTCCTATGTAAAAATTTGACCCCCCATTATGGCCCCACCCTACCCCCAGGGGTCATGATTTTCACAACTTTGAATCTACACTACCTGAGGATGCTTCCACATAAGTTTCAGCTTTCCTGACTGACTAATTTCTGGGAAGAAGATTTTTAAGTTTCAGCTTTCCTGGCCAAATGGTTCTTGAGAAGAAGATTTTTGAAAATTTCTCAAATTTTTAAAAAAAATTCCTAATTATCTCCCCTTGAAAAAGGGTGTGGTCCTTAATTTTCACAACTTTGAATTCCCTTTGCCTAAGGGTGCTTTGTGCCAAGTTTGGTTGAAATTGGCCCTGTGGTTCTGGAGAAGATGCTGAAAATGTGAAAAGTTTATGGACAGAAGGACAAACGGATGGATGACAGACAAAATGTGATAAGAAAAGCTCACTTGAGCTCAGGTGAGCTAAAAACAAAAAAAAAAACATTCTGAGCCTGAATCGTTTTTCTCCTTTTAAGCAGATTAAGATCCGTCCATCAAATATGAAAGGTTCTCAATTTTAAATTACTTTTTACACACTCATAAACAGAAATAATTTCTTATCAACTCTAAGTTCCAGCATAGTCAGCAATAGGCAAACCAAACAATTTTTTAAAAGTGGTCTTTCCCTATATTAGGTTACATGTACAGTCAAGGATTTTCCATATCATGCCCTAAAATTCTTCATTGTTTTTTATATTGTCAAACCATAGTTGCTAGCACAGCAGTTGCTCTCTTAGTAACTAGTGACATATTGCTGTGAGTGAGATCTGTACATGTACTGCCTCTTTATTTACAGTACTCTGAGTACTTGTAACCCTAACCCTAACCCTAACCTATGTCCTACCATTGATCCCTCCTATGAAGTCTATGGCTGCATCCACTGTGTGGGATCGCTTACTCTCCTCCACAGTTTCACCCTCATGATGATGGTGCTCTTCGTGTATCACGATTGGTAAGGTAGGCTGGTCCGCACTCATTGGAAATGGTTCTGTCTATGTCCTGTAAATCGAATATATAACAATCACATCTTAGTCTCGGTTCAGAGTGGAACATCTCTGAATCTGATAATACACGTCATGACGTGTAATAGTAAAGGAGGAATGACCATATAAATACAATGAAAACATTGGCTAGACTGGGAATCGAACCCGGTACCCCTGCAACTCTAGTAAGGAGCTCTACCACTGAGCTACCCAGGTCAATATCCATGGTTCATATAGCCCCAACTACTACATTCCTCCCTCCTTAAATGATCTTTGCCCTCGAAGATCACCCCGGGTTCTTCCCCTGGCAGGAGTTAACCTGTCAGTTCCAGGGGCAGGTCATGCCATGAAATGTAATAGGAAAGGAGAAATGAGCATATAAATACATTGAAAACATATGGCTGGACTGGGAATTGAACCCCGGACCCCTGCAACTCTAGTCAGGAGCTCTACCACAGAGTTACCCAGGTTGATATCCATGGTCCAAATAGTCCCAACTATTACATTCCTCCCTCCTTAAATGATCTTTGCCCTCGAAGATCACCCCGGGTTCTTCCCCTGGCAGGAGTTAACCTGTCAGATCCAAGGGCAGGTCACACCACGAAATGTAATAGGAAAGGAGGAATGAGCAATGAAAACATTGGCTGGACCAGTAATGGAACCCCGGACCCCTGCAACTCTAGTCAGGAGCTCAACCACTGAGCTACCCATGCCAATATCCACGGTCCATACAGCCCCAACTACTAGTACACACGTGACTTATAACCATTTCTCTGAGGATCCACAGATATTGGTGTCAGGGGAATAAAGCACTGTGTTTGCTTTTCTTGTAATAACGTGGTTCTCAGTCATGCATAATCATACAGTTATATTATTAAAGATAGAGAAATGACGGACCCTGCATCAGTCGGAATATTACTGACAAGATTGAGCTATAGATAATTAAATGATGAAGCAATATTCAAGATCGTCTACTAAATGAAATCAATATTATTTTAAAGACACATAAAGATGATATTTAAAAAAAACTTGAAAATAAATAGTTACTTCAAAACCAACCTTTTAAAACGTCCCTTGTCCTTCGTCTGAGAATAATTTGTAATCGTAAGTTTAGGGTCACTGACCGCTTAGGTCAACCAATCTAAAGCCAATAAGACCACTTCTCTCTATCTCTCTCTCTCTCTCTCTAGTTCCAGTTAATAACCTGACAGCAAATAAGAAAATTTTGGGGGTTATCGAGCAGTCATATCAAACCAGAAAACTCTAGTTCACCGGCATTCACTAACAGCACCAAAAACCTAGTTTTCACCGGAATTAGCGAGATTATCTTCCCGGAAGTGACACACCTCCGAACTCCACTAAGATGATTGGAAGAAAAAAATACTTAAGGTGAAGGACGTTACTTAACATAAACAATGCTCCACGTGGTTGATTACATTTTATGTTCAATGATTGTAAAACAAATTGCGTTATTGCATACTTGATCAGATGTACATTATAAAATCGGAATAAACGTTGGTTTGTTCCTGTTTCTCCCTGTTCACCATTGAACGTTTTTCTCTCCGAAATGTAAAAAAAAAGACACAAAAATAAACGATATTTGCACAGAGTAAAGACGTGCAGATTCTAAATTATTTGATTTTTTCACATGCAAGAATGAAAACTAGCCCCAGAACTTAATTAATCCTCGCTGTGTCTAGAGTAATTGCATGAGACGATATTCAACCAGTGAAGGTGGGATCGAGAGTGTACTTTACTTGGATTACCGGGTATCGACTTATCACCAAGCGTCGCCTAGCAGTATTACAGGATTAAACCATCGTTATACACATTTCTTCCGCATTCTCGACAGCTCAAGTAACAATCTATCCAGTGTTTCCGCTCTCTAACCCGTATCGCCAACAGTAGCTTGTTTCTTTGCATGGTCATTAATTCGATACAGTGCCATCTCTATTCAGAACCAATGGCCGAGAGAGAAATTCGCGAGAACAGTTTGAGCAAGTGGGTGGACGGGGATTTCCAGGATATTCTTTTCTTATCGATATAGAATCATCGGAAATCAATATAATTACCCATGATAATCTGGAGATGAATCGTTGTTTACCACTCTATATAGTTTTTTTTTCGGTGAAATATTAAATGTGATTTACTCTGTTTTTCTCTTTCTACAGTATATATATCTAGTGACAAGTCCAGCACTCAATTAAAATTACACGTACAACATCACTTCTTTTCTTCACAGACATGATTAAATTAAGTTCCATACTCCCAAGGTTATTTATTCTAAATTTGTGCTGCTTTTATCACATCAGCGTCATCGTACGTATCATTATTATCTTCATCAACATATAAATACATTCATCGGATTTAAAGCTTAAATGCACATCTTGCATCAATTGTTAACGGCTACATGTTTTGATGCATAAACTCATTCACAGAGAGAAGGATTATACATGCATGTAGTAATGCCCCTGACCCCATCCAATACGTTGATCATAATATCACCGGGGCCATTTGTACCAAGGTCTTAAAACATTTCAACCACGTCAAATGCTTATTTAGTTGCTATTTCATCTAATTCAGTATAATAAATGTAAATATATTTCAAATGATGCCAATTAAATTGTGTGAATACACTACGTACAATTTAAAACAATAAAATAGTGATTGAAAGGTAAAGTTTATGAAAAGAAAATTGCTTAGAAAATGATATATGGACGTTTTGAATTCTGAGTGATTTGAACAGATCGTGTCCATTGAAAAGATCTATCACTGTCTTTGCTTAGATTCCCTTAAATATTTTCCATATAAAAGGCAAGAGAATTTAACAATAAATCAAAGATGATAGAGCCCTCCCAGTGGGCACGCAACGTTGTTTCAACGTTGAGAAATGGTTGAAATCAAGTTGCAACGTTGATCAACCATTATTCAACGTTGATTCAACGTTGAGGTTTCAACGTTGAAACCCAAACCATATCTCAACGTTGATTCCACGTTGAAGACCCAACCTATTTTCAACGTTGAAGACATCAACCACTTTTCTACGTTGAAACAACGTATTAATAAATGAAACTGAACACATATTTTCAAATTTGAAACTTCCTTTTTATTATTTTTTTATTTAGCTTTTACTTATATTTTGTCAATTGTGGAAGCTTTTACTTATATTTTGTCAATTGTGGAAGCATTACATAATGTGTACCACAAATATTAATGTTAATTTGAATTAATTTCTATATTATTTGATTTCGAATGAAATTATTATATTGTATTATCCAAATTCAATATCAATGATTTTTTAAAAAATGAAATCTTAAATAATTTTTTCACGTTACATTTTAAAACAAAAAAAATGTTTTGATGCACGAAATTTGAGATTTGAGATTGAGCTCTGCGTACAGCAAGTTGCTAATTGCATTAACTAGGTCAGTGATAAGGGAATGCGGACCTATCACTACTGGCACTGCTGATCTTGGGAGTTATGCAATTTACCAGGCTGCTTTATGTCAGCTTGACCGCTAAAGACGCTAGTGGGAACAAAGAAATTCAGTTCTTAGGTACACCTCGTGCAGTCAATACATGGATTTGATGTACAGTAAAATGCCGGGATTTTAGCTTTAGGACTATTGTGACTATTTTATATTTTACATTGGAATATCTTGGGAGTTACTTGTTTTAGAACAGTCTGCAGAGTACAAATGATGAACTGATTATTGTGGATTATACGTTTTTGTGTTGACATCCTTTGTTCTATATCATGGAAAACAAGCATGGCTACCATTTGGCGGAATGTACGCGTGGTTTCCTTGTGTTCATTTTCCTACACAGCCTTATGAAAAAACATTATGAAATGCGAAGTTCAACTTTTTAACGAGGACTTTATACACAAGCTGTTTAGCGAAGGATGTACTCGTATATTACTAGGACTTAAATGAAGGGCGACTTTTTACATTTGGATCTTATCTTTTATTTTTAATAAAGTGTCAAATTACATAAATCAGCACAACATAATGAAAAAAAAAGCAACATTTTACGAAAAAAGTCACTTAATTTTAACTTTTTTTCAACGTCATATTTACATATTTTAAACCAAATTTCAACACCATTTCTACGTTGAATCAACGTTGAATTTTGACGTTGAAACAACGTTACATTTTCAACGTTGCCTCAACTTTCATATGCAACCTTATTTCAACGTTGATTCAACGTTGAAGCCTGACGTTGAAACAACGTTGTTTCAACGTTGAAATGCCCGCTGGGCTGATTCTTTACAGAAGCATGTGATTTCTTATGTCGTTTGACTGGCGCCATTTGAAACTTTCGTCACGTGTTCATCGGTTATTTATCCTGTTCCGAGGAGTTGAAAGGAATAGCAGTTTTGAGAGTGGTCAACACCCATCCCTGTAATTTGTCTGAATCAGCCCGATACAGACATGCTGACCGGCAGCACGCAGGGATTTCCTCTCGATTTAGACAACCTCATGCCCCATCCCCGTGTTGGCATCAGGGTTTTTTTATGAGATATAATAACACTAGATAAAGGACATACAAACATATTAAGATTATTTTGTCAATGGTTGGGTCCTGATTCTGTATTATCACGGAAAAAGGCGCACTATAAGGTCCCCCTGCGATAGTTTAATTACTTCCAACTGAAGCAGATCCTGATTCCGGGACTGATCCTATCTTACTCCGCTCAATGTCCTTGACCCCTGTAGCCAGTGTCTGCGTCAAAAAAATTTATTTCTTTAAGGCTGGTTTGTTTTTCCCCGCATCAGTTGAATTTTATATATCAATAATTGACCATCTACCATAATTTATAATATATATTTTTGTTTCACATTTTCCAAAATGAGAGTGGGCCAAGGGATGACTAAAGATATGAAAAAGACCACATGAGTATATGTAAAACGGTCCCACAATGCCTTCCGAAATGGAGAGTAAGGGAAAGATCATGGGGGAGAATGAAAAGGCTGCTGAAAAAGAAACAAGAGGCCCTTGGGCCACATCACTCACCTGAACAATAGTTCTTGTATCTGTTTAAATACGAAACTTTTTAAAAGTATTAAAACTCTCTTATATTCCAAGGTTTGACAATATATTAAACAACATATGAAAAGAAGCCTACGTTTTTGGACATCATATCTAAGATATATTAGATATCAACGATATCTTAAGATCTAAGATGCATCAACTGGCCAATCTCATTATCCTAGGCCTCAACGTGTTAAAGATAACAAAATTGTAAAATGAACTACTAATATACATAATTATAAAAAGTGAAAGAAGGTCAATGTGACCTTGATATGAGGATATGAAGATACATGTATGAGGATGGGATGCTAATACATAGCTAAATACCGTAACTAAACGCAGCATTGTATTTCTTGAGAAAAAGATTTTCAAACATTTTCCTAAAAACTTCTATGTTGAACTTTGAACCCATCTTGGGGACCCAGTATTGGTATGGGGGTTACGGTTTTAACAATTTAGAATCTACTAGTACACTATCTTTGAATGCTTGCATAATAATCTCGCAAATTGTATTCAAAAAATTTCTATATACCGGTATATTTGAATTTCGAAATTTGAATACCTATTGGGTACCAGTATTGATCTTGGGGTCATGGATTTATCAATTTAGAATCTACCCTATTTGAGGATGCTTGCATAGTAATCTCACAAACTGTAGCATTGTAGTTCTTGAGAAGAATATTTTTAAACATATTTCCTGTATATTTATATGTTAAACTTTGAACCCCTCTTGGGGCCCCAGTATTGATGTTGGGGTCATGGTTTTAACAATTTAGAATCTACATTATCTCAGGATGTTTGCAAAGTAATCTCTCAAATTGTAGTATTGTAGTTCTTGAAAAGAAGATTTTTCAACATTTTCCCTATATATTTCTATGTTAACTTTTGAACCCGTCTTGGGGCCCCAATATTGGTCTGGGGGTCACGGTTTTAACAATTTAGAACCTACACTATCTCAGAATGCTTGCATAATATTCTCACTGATTGTAGCATATTGTAGTTCTTGAGAAGAAGATTTTTAAACATTTTCCCTATATATTTCTATGTTAAACTTTGAACCCGTCTTGGGGCCCCAGTAATAGTCCGGGGTCACGATTTTAACAATTTAGAATCTACACTATCTCAGGATGTTTGCATAGTAATCTCACTGATTGTAGCATTGTAGTTCTTGAGAAGAAGATTTTTAAACATTTTCCCTTTATATTTCTATGTTAAACTTTGAACCCGTCTTGGGGCCCCAACATTGGTCCGAGGGTCACGATTTTAACAACTTAATTTTTTTATTTTATATACAAGCCATGGTATAAATATTGGCATTTCTGGTGCAGTGGTTCTTGAGAGGAATATTTTTTAAGACACCTACCCTATTTTCACTGTTCCATGAATATTTCCCTTTTAAAAAGGGTAACGCTCTTTATTTTAATAATTTAGAAGCCCCTTTCCTTAAAGATGCTTTGTACTAAGTTTGGTTAAATTTGGCCCAGTGGTTCTAGAGAAGAAGTCAAAAATGTGAAAAGTTTACAGACAGACGGACGGACAGACAGACGGACAGACGGACGGACGATAGACAACAGGCGATCAGAAAAGCTCACTTGAACTTTCGGTTCAGGTTAGCTAAAAAGGGTGATAACAGTCCTCCATCACCCGGCCCAACCCCTTCCCGGCCCAAAGTTACTTCAATGTTCACGTACATGCCCGCGTTTTAAACAGATACAGAGCCTATAACAATCTTATGCTGTCAAAGGATGTCAATATTGAGAAACCCGTTTCTTCACGTTCTGTGACTGATCCTTAACATGCCTGTGCTCATTCCTGAAAAAGCTCTCGTGTTTATAATAACAATAACAAAACTCACAATGCCAGGCACCGTAAGATAACAGTTAATCGATGTTATAAGCCATCTTACTACAAGTAAATAAAACGACGATGAAATAGTGGTGAAGATGTTTATGGTTCAGTTGATCATGGCAATGGTGTAACCAGCTGACTGCTACAGTGCGTATACATTGACTAAATACATATAGGACCAGTTCTATAAATGCCTCCTTTCCTGATTTTACAAATAAACATAGCCTGAATTTTTTCTGTATACAGATATAAGGCAATCTTTACTACAGCTTTCTGTTCATACACTAGCAGTTTTCACTGAAAATCCGCCATGAAGTCGAGTTTTCGAGTGATAAAATAAATATTTCAATAAATGAAACAAACAGGACTGGCTTTTAATAATGCTTAATTTTACAACCCATGAGTTCTTAAAGTAAAACATCACATCGAATTGAAATTGGTGGTTTCTAATTAGACATCGGAGATGATATCTGAAATATTACTAGAATATCCATCCAGAAATGTCAGAAGCTTCATTTGCATTCATCTGTTAACACCTATCATCACCTTTTAATCTAGGATCTTAATTCCAAAAAAAATTCGTGAGTCTTAATTTGTCTATGATATTTGAATGTCTTCCGAGGTGTGGGGGCCATATTTGGGGTTTCTCTAATTACTGAACGTTTCACCTGGACTGATGCACGCATCATAGGAACCAACACAAAAAGGGGGGGGGGGGGCTATGGAACGCCATAGCTGCCTTATGTGGTTATTTCACGAGAGATGGTGCTTTATTACATTATGCTGTGGTTATTTAATGTGAAGACGGTGCTTTATTATATGAAGATTCTGCTTTTTTATATGAAGATGGTGCTTTATTATATGAAGATTCTGCTTTTTTATGTGAAGATAGTGCTTTATTATATGATGATGGTGCTTTATTATATGAAGATGGTGCTTTATTATATGATGATAGTGCTTTTTTATGTAATGGTGCTTTTTTATGTGAAGGTGCATTTTTATATGATGGTGCTTTATTATATGATGGTGCTTTTTAATGTGATGGTGCTTTTTTATGTGATAGTGCTTTTTATAAGAAGGTGTTTCTTTATGTGTTGGTGCTTTTGTATGTGAAGGTGGTCACTCGGAACTCCTCCCATTTTTGAAGACTGAGTTTAACATTTATTATCTCGAAATTTTGAAAGTAAAGCAAAAAATTGATGTAATTAAATCCATTCAAAACACCACGGCTAGTTCCTCTTTTTTCTAGCATAATAAGTATATAAGCCAACGAGATAAACTGTGTACGACTTAACCTCAACTGAACGTATTATTGGCAACTATAAGATGGTTGAATCGACCAACACGATGAAAAGAATATTACAATACTTTACTTTTGCCTTTACCACCCATAAAAGGGTCTCCTTTTGAGCTATATTAAAGTATAGTAGACTTTTCCCTCTGACTTTCCCTTACTTTCTCTTCAAGTCGAATCCTATCACGTAGGGCATCAATCTGATCCTCGATCCGCTCCTTTATTTATTTTTTTTTAATGTTTTGTTTTGAAACCACTCAGAACGTGACCTCTTCCTCCAACTCGCCACTTAAGAGAGAGAGGAACGGTCATCAATGACGAGGGCCGCTGGGCAGTGACAATAAAAAAATTGGGAGCAGATCAAAGATCTTATTTTAATCAGATTGCTAAGGCATTTACGCCTCATCAAATAACCTGTTCTTCGCTTAAACTCGAGTAATTGGTAATTTCAATTTTCTGCACTACAAAGTTCAGGATAACGTTACTAAGCTTTAATTCTTGTAATATTCCGTTATTTTATAGTTATCAATTAATACTTGTAGGTTCGGTTGAGGTAAGGTCGTACACAGATCATCTCGCTAGTTTATATACTTATCGTGTTAGAAAAGAGAGGAACTAGCAATGGTGTATTAAATGGATTTTAATTACATCAATTTTTTGTTTTACTTTCAAAATTTCGGTGAAAAAATGTTAAGCTCAGTCTTCAAAAATAGGAGGAGTTCCGAGTGACCACCTTGACATAAAAAAGCACCATCACATAAAAAAGCACCATCATAAAAAAAAGCACCTTCATACAAAAAAGTACCATCACATAAAAAAGCACCATCATATAAAAAGCATTCATATAAAAAATCACCATCACATTAAAAAGCACCATCATATAAAAAAAAAGCACCTTCACATAAAAAGTACCATCATATAATAAAGCACCATCTTCATATATTAAAGCACTACTAGTATCTTCATTTAAAAAAGCACCATCTTCATATAATAAAGCACCATCTTCATATAATAAAGCACCATCTTCATATAATTAAGCACCATCTACATAAAATAGCACCATCTTCTCATGAAATGGTCACATAAGGCAGCTATGGCGTTCCATAGTGCAATCTTTTCAGAAATATGCAATGCTAATTTCTAAATTCTATCCTAGTTAATGCTATGAATTCTTTATTTAATATATGAAGAAAACATAAAAGCGTTTTATCGTCCTGAATTATTCATTATGTCGTCTCCATTCTGTTGATAGCTTAAAAATAGAATGAAGTGACCAATGTCAGGCGGATTTTTTCAAAAGCGTTTGCAATTGTTTCCTAGTCGGAATAAATAAATGATGACACACTATTGTTGTAACGCAATTGACTTCAAAATATAATATGCAATTGGTGGCAAAGTTTTATCTACATCAATAAAGAAAGGTATTTACAAAAATGTTATTATAAAAAAGTATGCCAAGTATGCAAGTATGCTTAAAACATACAGATTTCATTTTTTCACATTAAAGTAGCATGGGTGATGAACCCAATCCCTTTCAAAATTTCCAATGGCAATCTACTGTTATCGTTTACTAGTACATTTTGGAACCCTTCCACATGACCACCCCAGAAAATTACTTATTTTATGCAGATAAGCTTTCAATAAAGACACCGCTTTTTACAAAATAAATCCAAACCGGCGTTATGCTATTTTGTTGTACAAATGTGTATTTTAGTGCTCACTTGTTTTTGCATGATATAATTAACCAATTGAAATAAACATTTAACACGCAGGAAGAAATTCGTTTCTTATCCTCGGGCATTCCGATGCTGACCTTCGTTTAAGGACTGTCTAATACTTTGTCGTCTGTTCAATGTCAAAACTTATAACTTCTTATCAAAATAATTATATGATTAACATAATACATCGCCATTTCAGAGCCTCTTTAGAGGACCAATTAACTGGCGTGTACACAGACTGCCGATTTCCGATTGTCGTAAACTTCTAGCATGTCAATCATTTGGGACACGAACAGTCTAAATCTGGAGACTTAGACAATCATTTTGTCATAGAAGGGTTGTAGATGCTGGAATGTTCAGACAAATGACCCAAACCCGATAACTACTTACCCCCGGGGAGGATTGAGTTGATGGTCACCCAGTGCCGCGTGGGGGTCCCGTGGTACAAAACAAACAATCACGGAAGTGTGGCGCCTTTATCCGAAGTTTCTACGAGCAATGTTTAGACCATGGACGTCCAACATCTAGATAATCCAAAACAACTAATTTTGAATTCGATATTAATTTTCACCACCTCTGCAAGCTTTGCACTACCATAATGAACTTTGAAACAACTAAAGCTATTTTTGTTTTAGTGTGAATAATCTAATACTGCAATAAAATGGAAATTGGATATTTTTTTTCATTACCAGTTATAGTATGCAATATCATAATCTTCTAAAACAACTCATGCTATGAGTATGACGTTTTACAAAACTGTACACCTACATGAGGATAGGAACCAACTCGAATATCATTTATCAAATAGCACCTTTTTCTCAATATGTGCCTGATTGGGAACATCCAGAAAGGGGACGAATCGCCTGAAAGGACTAAAAGATACAAAGCGAGCAGCTGACATCCTATAGGACTATATGAAATACATTTCGAGAGTCTGACGGCCTACTTGTATAAGACTAAAGAATACTATACGAAAAACTGACCTTATAGAGGATCATTAAGAAAGACAAAAAATGGCTTACAGCCTATTTGACAGTGAGAAAATGTTAGAACGACTGACATCTTGTATGACGTCCTATATGACAGTGAGATACGAACGACTGACATCCTATAAAACTTCGAAATGCTACAAGAAAGACTGACATTCTAGAGGACTAAAAGATACATGTAAACAAGGAACAGCTTAGAGCCTATTTGACAGTGAGATAATGTAAGAACGCCTGATATTTATATGACAGCCTATATGACATTGGGATACAAAACGAACGGTTGACATCCTTTATGACATCCTATATGACAGTAAGATAATGTAAGAACGCCGGACATCCTATAAGTCATTGGAATACAAAACGAATGGAAGCCTATTTGACAGTGAAATAATGTAAGAACACCTGACATCTTATATGACAGACAGTGAGATAATGTAAGAACACCTGACATCCTATATGACAGTGAGGTACAGAACGAACAGCTGACAACCTATATGACATCCTATATGGCATCCTATATGACAGTGAGATAATGTGAGATAGTGAGATAATGTAAGAACGGCTGACATTCTGTATGACATCCTACAAGACAGTGATATACAGAACAAACAGCTGACATCACACTAACTGTAATATAAAGCAGGGCTGACTTAATCCTATATTTCTATGAAAACGTCTGACACCCTGTTGTGAACAAATTATCAATAGCTTACTTTCTTTAGCTGTAAGTTACCCCAAAATAAACGGCTAGAATCTTATAATACTGTGAGATATTGCACGGAAAATGGATACAAAACGACGGCCGACATCCCGCAGACATCCAGCAGAACATAGATATGCTGTAACAATGGCTTACATCCTAAAGAAAACGGCTTGAATGGCAGACACCCAGGTTAGAGTAGAAACGATTGACATGCTCAACGATTGAGATACACCACGGACGACTTCAATTCAACAATGCGATAGTACACGAACTGTTAGTGGAAAAAAATGAAGATGTCACCCACACTAACTTTTCCATTGTTTACAGCTCTTCATATGTCATTGAACAATTGATGTTAATAATGGGGCGTAACTGACTTTTGAAGGAACATTTACATCAAGTAGAACAAAATTTCAAGTCAGTTGTATAATGGTGTGTCATATATTAATAAATATCATATATCATAGATATCTACATTATTATAATGAAGACATGGTGGGAAATCAATTACGGAATGACTGTGTCATATATTCTCGATTCCCACTGAAGTGACAACACAGTCGGCACAAATGTTGTACGAAAAGTTTAGAATCTTAGCATATATAAGCCTAATTATACTTATCTATTATATAGATAAGTTTAAATTGATACGTTTTGAACGTTTGTATCACATGTATAACAAATGGCCTTACGGCCAAGGTAACACATATTGAAATGGAAGAGTTCAGACCATGACATTCTGAAAACTGTAAACCTTGTTATTTTAAGCGTTCGATAAATTTCTGCGAAATTTGCGAGCAACCTTTTCTCGTGGATATTTCAGGATGTATAAGATTATAAATAAAATACTTGTTCTCTGACAAACCGGCCATTCCCGAGCGGTTTCTATGATCTTAGTTAACTTTACATACAGGCCAGCCACCTAAGATGTCAATGATGTTCACGACCTATTAGCACTGTCTCGACTGTGTTACGTCACAGTCACTATTAAATTTTAGCCTCAATACATAAAAATGTCCAAAAAGAATTTCAAAGATTTAATATTACGGATGTGAGATTTTTAACAAAGTGATAGTTTTCAAATTTCCCCTTTTTTTGGACAGTGATAAGATCCTGCCTGACATTTAAATGAGGATAATCAGTCCCAGTGAATCAGCGGCCTCTAAAGTAATGATACATCGGGTGATAAAAAATGACGAGTTTAGCCACTCTCTTAATTTGTGTCAACATGTCATTGTGACCTTTTCATACTGGATTAAACGTTTGTGTACTTTTGAATTAAGGTTTAGATAACATTTAGAGTGAGCCTGTTGTATGCTGATGCTCTGTTGTGATGGCACCAGAATGTTGTATCCACCGTTAAGAAGATACTTTCTTGTATTAACATTAGAATGTTGTATCCACCTTTATAACCCAGAAGTCCCCCCTGCATATTATGGCCGTCAACAGCAGACAGGTTGATTTCCTGCTGAAATGATTCTACACTGGCTTGGTGTAAAAAGCTGACTCTGGACCCTTGGAGAATCAAGGATGCAGGGGTGGAACCTGATGTGTCCATTTCAGTACTAAGCTTATCTGATCTGACACTTCTATTGTATTTCCAAACCCACCGTTTACGCGTCCTGTGCCTTAATAAACAGGTCCATAAAGAAACATGTACTGAAAATCTAGCGTCCTCTTAACTAGAGTGGACAACGCTAGAGTGTGACGATAACCAACACGCAGCCATTCAGATATATATCAAAGCAAAACGAACACGACAGACTATCCCCCATTTATCTCACATTCCATGCATGGCCATATTGAACAGTTACTCACGCAACTGTAATAAAAATGTTGAGATAAACCCGGTACCTAATCAGTTTCACACACTTGAAACTTTTGGGATCCAATTAAGAATTAAGTTATAGAGGTCCAAAAACCAGTGGAATAAATACCCCGCCAACCCTTTGTAAAAGATTGTCCATTTTCCAACAGATTGAGAAACACTTTAACAAAAAAGGGTAGTGATAATTCAAATCCTTTAACGTTTCATAGATAAGCTTTTAAGTGTGGATTCATGGAAAAAAAATGTATTGCTAGCTCGATGGATGGATGGATGGATACTTTTAAGATGTGTTACTGACTGTTACGGTGTTGTATAGCAGTTTTTCCCCCACAGTAGGTTTTCCCACTGGAAAACCTGCTATATAGTCGCCTTTCCCCCCGGGGGGAAAAGCTACTATATAGTAGTTTTTCCCTCATAGTAGGGTGTCTCCCTCACGTTTTTTAGTTCAAATTTTATAAAAAATATTTATGGAAACTTAGTAAGGATTTAAAATCAATGTTTTTAACCCTCAGTTTGATACCTGCATTCATCTATACAGGTTAAGTTTCGTTTTGCCGATTTATTATTTTTTATAGACAATGCTGAAAATTGAACATATGTATCATGGCATACATGGAACTTATTTAGGTAATTATCTGATAAATTACATGATTTGACAAGATATACACTCATATGCTTCCCAGCGACGGTCCCGATGACATGAATAATTGTTTCTCATTAGGTGACCCGGGTTCAATCTTCGAAACAACTAGAGTCTCTTTCTCTTAAAATTTATCTTAAAATTGACGAATTGCAATTTTTTACGTTTTAATTTTGTAAAAAGAAATAAGTAAACAAATATATTGCGTACGCTTAAATGGTTCAATAGAATTTAAAGAAACTTTATACTCTATTTAAAACATTATTTTAACTTTATCTCTAAAGGAAAGAATTGATTTAATCATAAACCACTGTTGGATATTCTGTGTTTTCCACGAAACTTAAAACTTAAAATTCCACGTATACAGGACCTCTTATAGAAAACGTTTCTTAAGGAATTTTCTTGTATGTATTCTTGTCTTTATATACATTGTAATACATGTACATATAGTTTCAAGTGATGGTATGTATCTGAGAATTTTATTAGTTGAAAAAATTAGAACAAAATACCTTTCTCAGTATATGAAATGTAATGAGTTGTCTAGTTTGAAATACATTTCACAATCTGAAATTTCATTTGATTTAGAACCCCATCAAGCGAAGTAAAAAAAAATCAGTTTCTCATCAAATCATTGCACACAATTCTCCCGTTAGATATTTTTTTACAAGTAAAGATACTAGTATATGATTACATTTAAGATCGTCGATTCTAAAGGTATTAACTTAAATCAATAGCCTTTGGGGACAAAGGGGGTAATAAATTTTCGCTCCTTAATCCCTCTGCAAAATTTAGTCAAGATTTATCAGTTATTTGCTTTGAAAGGAGCTTATTACATAGAAAATAATACATGGCAAAATCTGTATCACACCCTATATCAACCCGAGACTCCAATATCAGCCGGAGGAACGAAGGCCATGGGGCTGATATTGGTTGAGAGTTGATTCGAGTTTGATCCAGATTTTGCCAAGTATTGTTGTTTTTATCATATTTTTGATAAACAGCTCGTTTATATTTTCATATGAAAAAACTTTATCCAGCTTTATCCTTGTTATCTCATCTCAAAACCGGCGCATTTTTGACGCTCAAACGTATTGTGACGTCCCCTAAAAAATATGTCCAGGTTAGAACGTCATAGTCCACACCGTAAATAAAACCGTTTTAACAAGAGCTTGGACTTTCGGTGGGATGTTACTATCTAGTTTGCTTATCAAAACAAGCTTTCAAAGTTGACGTCCTTTCTTCTAATTCGCCAAGAGAAGCTCATTAATATTCATAGACTGTCAAAACCGGAAAGTTGTTTGCCAAGATCTGCTTTGTTGTGTGAAATTGACGCTGTTTCAACGAAACATACAACCCTGGATGAAGTCGAACGAGTGTCATTGCGTTCAATGCATTCATATCTATTAGCCAATGACTGGACAGTTAACCATGAGTAGACTCAGCCTTCATCAAATTGGAGTTCGTCATGTACTGCCCAAAGTTTAAGCTCTTGTTAAAACGGTTCTATGCATCGAAAGAAAGCAAAAATATCCGCGGTATTTCGAAATCTGAATAAAAGAAGCAAAAGTGTTCCAAAAAATCGTAACAAAGGGTGAACAAAAGGGTGATGATACAGGAATGTGATAAACGCGTGTCTCCGTTCATATCAGGGGTGATAAAACCCTGTATATTATACTTTGTATCAATAAATGCATTTATTACCCTAAATTATGAGTAATTAATATCATCTCAGATATTGCAAACTATCGCCACGAATGGTCCACCGTAAACAGGACCGGAATGTAAAACAGGGGGGAAAATCTACTAGGTAATAGGTGTATAGTAAGTTTTCCGTGGGGGTAATCTGGCTGTTAAAAGGGGGAAAACCTACTATATAGCCGGCTTTCCGCGGGGGAAGATCTACTATATAGTCATTTTTCCGGGGGGAAAAACTGCTATATAGCCATATTTCCGGGGGGAAAGCTGGCTAGGGGGAAAAGGCACTATGGAACATATCAGACTGTTTCCAAGTTCATAGAGTGCAAGGTGAAGCAAGGAGAAAAATACGTTACTATCGCCATGTTGTTGACAATGATTTGCTGCTTACTGTTTTATCCAATGACAGAGTGTCAATCTATTGTCTTAGGCAAAACAAAGATACATGATTTGGTCTCATCAATATTCGTTGAATACCAATTTTCGTGGATTTTGTTGGGTTGACCCACGAAATTAAATGTTCTTTGAAGTACAATTTCTAATAATAACATATCGTATTGATAGGATCATTGAACACGAATTAGCGTATCCTACGTAAACTAGGATTTTCACTTGATGCCCACGAACAATGATGAAACCATTGTAGATATTTTTCTTATACATAAATTTCGTGGTTGATCATATTTCTGATTAACATTTTCAAGTTGTCATTTCTGCATTTGCAGATATATTTTTCCTATATGACTTCAAGGTCTTAAAAATAAAAAAAAA
>WFKH01011581.1:72089746-72105469 GCA_016163765.1 Magallana hongkongensis
CTTTGTTAAGGGTTAGAGTAAGAGCTCTTTGTTAAGGGTTAGAGTAAGGGTTAGAGTAAGGGTTAGAGTAAGGGTAAGAGTAAGGGTTAGAGTAAGGGTAAGAGTAAGGGTTAGAGTAAGGGTTAGAGTAAGGGTTAGAGTAAGAGTTAGAGTAAGGGTTAGAGTAAGGGTAAGAGTAAGGGTTAGAGTAAGGGTAAGAGTAAGAGCTCTTTGACTAAAGAGCAATCCAAAACCAATCGACCGAATTTTAAGAAAGAAGTTAACGTTATTTTTATTTCTAACTAACACTTCAGATTACTCGAAAAATTTGCAGGCAATTATGCGCAATAATATTGTAATTAGTTAATTATAGAGCTGACACTTGACAAGGTGCGGGGTTTCTATGAAGAAACTATGTAATGGTTCATGACTTCGGATCACAGGCTTAATTCAGTTTGATTCTTCATTATCCCCATCATTGTACATTAATCTGTCAACAACAGACCGTCATCTTTCTAATGAGTGATATTAGCGCACCTATATTTAATATAATATTGATGTTCGATTATACCTTTGACAGGTACAGTTTGACTGCAGTGATATCACACACAAACCTGGAATCCAGGCGTCCTGGCAGGGCCGATACCAGTCATTGCAGTGCATAGGAAACACGAGAAATGATGTGCAGTTTCTTTTTTCGGCCAATTAATCAATTAACGACCGCTAGGATTGTACTCTAAGATGGTAATTAGACAGATAAGCGCGAAAACACTCATTCACGTAGAGCAAGCCAACCAAACCGCATTTGGCACCAATTTGTAGGCTAAAAAGAAACTACATGTAGCTATTGCACGGGCTCAGTTCAGGGCAAAAGCCTTCTCCCGATAAAAGGTCATTTACCTGAAAACTGAATTGGTGTTGGAAAATTCCAATCACAATAGTTCATGTTAATTCATTGAAAGTACTCGTGTTACCACAAAAATTATCCCCTACTTTGATTTGTACTTGTACAAAGAAAATAATTCATTGTTATCAAAATGTCATTTTAAGATGAAAACTCATCAGGTGCAAGGCAGTACAAACTTATAATAAAAATTATTGTTCATATAAAAAAAAATAGGGAATTAGTTTTGTCTCTGGCATTTTTTATACGAGTCGCGTTTCTTCACGCGATTAATGGTGATTAGTAAATATTTTTGTGGTTGTAGTAGTGATAAAGGTTCCAGTATCTTTATCGCTGTCATAAAACTCGAATAAACAAAAATACTAATCTCTATATTCCTACAATAAAACACATCACATAAATGCTGACTGCATTTCATTTAACAGAGTTGGTGAATGATCTATTTCACTGCGTCTTAAAATCATCATAAACTAGATTCTTAGATTATTTTTGATATATTTATTAGTAACCATGCTCATTGGCATGCACTTTAAATAAAATAGAAATAATCAATTAGAATAGCATCTCTTTAAAAATACATGAGTTTTTAAGAATGCTTAATTTCTAGTTTTCATCAAACTCCTGAGTTGTGTCATCTCCTTTTCTAACTTGTTATTCTTTGATCCGAGAGAGCCATGGCACTGTAGTGTAGGATGAGGAGGCTTAGAGGTATGGCAAATATCAGCAGAGAGCGAGCTGGCACGGTGTCTGCCGAATTGTAAATAGTAATAATCTAGAATCTCCATTGAATGTGACTTAACGAGAACAATAGTGAGTATTACTTAAGCTTGCTTTCATAAGTAGTGCAATACTTAGTCAACATAAGCGGTGAAAATACTCTGCGATTAAAAGCGCCAATGTTCATCCTACCCTATCCATGGACCGTGGAGCTGAATATTGTATTGTAAATACCATTCATACGAATTCTCCTGAATCGCCACTTCACCCAATCAAAGCTCTCTCCAAAGAATTATCGCGATAAATCCAAATACTCCAATGGTCTGATTGAGGAAATCAATTTTATCACTTTTGAAAAAATATCCTCCAATGTTGGAATATGTAGCAGATAAAATCAAGGAGGACTGCATAATTTTACGATGGTCTGGGAAACTGTAATATTTGGAACTCCATTCTAAGGGGGCATGGCAGGATGGGTTTTCCAATAGATGACGCAGGATCGTTGCAGTATATATAAGCAATGGTACAGCTTACCAATGGCCACATCTGGATGTTGGAATTATTAAAAGCAATTACCTAACTCTAATACAAGTAAGTTTCTATAAACATGTATAACTGTACACTAAATCTTGAATGCGAATACTTTTATAATTCCCGCGTCTTAAGTAATCAATTTTTTAATTTTATTTTTTATTTTATTCAGTTTTGATTTAATTTCACAATTTAAGATTTGAGTTTTTCGGCTTCTTCATTCATGTGGTGTCTTCATAAGTGCAATGAAGGATGCATTTTTCTATTTTTTTTAATAATCATATTTTCAAATATGAGCAAACACTTAAAACAAAATTGATTAATTATTATTTTTTCATTTACGTGTAAATCTATATTTTGTTTATCCAAGACGTTTTTTAGCTGTTTTTTTTTTTATTACTTACAGGAACTTGAATTTCTCATAAAGATTAATCTGATTTTCAAATAAATGTAAGTTTGAAAAGTCAGTTTTGATTTATAGTTTGCCTTATGTTTATACTTGTTTTTGCGATATACAGTAGCATTTTTTGTCGATTAAATTTTATTGTTTGCATTGATTGTGGCATATTGAGTAGTGATAGGAACATTCGGCACTGTTTGTTTGAGGGTTTCCTTCAACCTTAACACTTCCCGGATTAGCCTTCATCATAGCATTAAGTGCGTTTCAAATACATCCTAGATTTTTTATCGTGTTGGTAATTCTTTCTTATCAAGTGCTCATTTGATTCCTTTCCTTGACCCAGATTCTGTTTGTCTCCTACACATCACTCAAACATGTATGCAGCATATATCCGACGCGTCCATTCAGCTGTTGCTCCAAACCATCTTAACAAATAGTTCCTTGAAGAGACAATGCGCATATTAACAAGAGCTATTGCTCTAGGCAGCTTATATCCATATTCTATGGATGTGCAAAAAAAAGTAACATGATCATAATCTTAAGTTCGCAGCACAAGTTAAAACGTTGTCTTTGAGTTGGTGGTTTGTAAAAGTGCTTTTAGAAAAGCAAGGTATCATGTAAATTCAGATTTAGTGAAATTGAAATAGTAGCTTAATTTTAAAAAAAAATGAAATATCGAGTTATTTCTGTCATCAAGTGATTTGACATCAAGTCCCTATAGAGGTTCTACCAATTGCTGTAAATATCGCCATATTAATAGCCTTTTCAATTAGTGCTCACAACGGGGTAGTATGAAACATACCGGATTTTGTATCAGTATTAACGGCATGAAATCGGAAGCTTTTGCGTTTCTATTGGTATTTTTTTCTGATATATCCATAGGTGAGAAGATGATATAGTCTCCGATGACCGCCCACAAGACGTGGTAACCTGGTCCCACGCGGAATCAAATTAACAATGAAATACCGGACCTCCACAAAAAAAACTACTTACTAATAAAGGACAATTTGAATTAATCTCTGCGAACACCCAATTAGACAGACCAAGTGTGTAGGGAGTTTATCACAGCAATTACAGGTTTTTTCTTCGATCTACGAGCTTTAAATCATTTCTTTATCAGCGCTGTATCGATGTTCAAGTTTGTTTATTGGGGTGTTTTTTTTATTATTATTTTCTTTTTTTTTTTTTTGGTTGAGTGAAGTTTCAACATAGCATTTTTCATTTCATGCAAGAACAACACGAGATATTGTTGTACTAGGCTATCATTCAAAATTTTGATTAACTTTAATTTTTTTAGTGAGTATGTTTTAGCTATCATGCAAAGGATCATTGCATTATACGTGTAAATGTTTCACAGTGATACTTGCTCGGCGAACTTACATTAATTATTGCCAAGGTCTTTACCGTGTGTTCTTCAGCGGATATTTACATTCATGTTCCGGATTCACTAGGAAATAAGTTCAGTGTTTGATGCACTCTTTGTTAAATAAACCATACTCAGAC
This sequence comes from Magallana hongkongensis, assembly GCA_016163765.1. Taxonomy (NCBI): domain Eukaryota; kingdom Metazoa; phylum Mollusca; class Bivalvia; order Ostreida; family Ostreidae; genus Magallana; species Magallana hongkongensis. The sequence continues at coordinate 72,093,781 of WFKH01011581.1, forward strand.
AGCCTTATCTCTTTAATGAATCCACTCAGAACATTTCTACATAATGATTATTGACATCCTTCAATAGGTTTTGCATTTATCAAAAAAAATATTTATTTTTATCAAATTCAAAACGCTACAAATGGTTTTTCATCATGAGTCGTTTTCTAAATAATTTACAATTCCAATACACTGTGGTGGAAAAGCAAATTTGCTCTTTTTCCCCAGTAATGGGGAATCAACGCAGTGGTTTGTATCAATAAGAGAAGTCAATGGAGAGGCCCGGAAGATAAAACTAATCTCTTAATAGGTTAGAAAGGAAAGAGGGACAAGGGCGGCGTATATAATGGCCGGCGTCTTTCATTCACAGATTGTTTTCTCCGCTCTTTATAGTTATGATCACAATTATGACGTCATCAATAGTCTCGGTAATCCGAGAATTGCATTCATAAAGACTGCAGCTCTTGAATGAATCGTGGATTTGTGTTGCGTGTCTATGGCTACTCCAGCGGGACTTTTATTTACGTCAAATACTGTCAAGCGTGCTTCTGCTAAATTAGCCATAATTGACTTGACCACAAATGTCTTGTGGGACGAAAATATGCTTTTCTGATAAAATTTATTTTTTTTCTTTTTGACACGCCATTTTGCAAAGTCCCTATAGACTAACAATATTTGATCATTTCCAAACATGTTTTATAACAGATGACAGTAATTTGATGGAATTGATTGTGATATTAAGTAATATAAATGATAGAAATGTGTACCATTCATTCAGTTATAAATTTTAGACGATGAGATATTAGTTCTCGGAATAGATTCCTTTGACAAGACCTGATGTGGTTGTTTTATGTTTGTGAGTCTGCTTTCTCCAATACAGGAAATTGGCTTCATTTCTATTGATTCTTTGTCATACATTTCGACATCGCTAAATGTCAATTTTGAATGGCGATTTCATCTATGAAGCCATTAATTAATTGTCACTTTCACTGCCACTGGGGAAGATAATCCAATTTATCAAGAAATATAACCTATTGACTTAGTAACTGGGTCTGAATTTGGTCAATAACTCTACTAATTTTTTTCAATTTTCTCAGTAGTATTGATGCATTATTCATCAGATGTCTGCAATGCCTTTTGATGAAGCCGAGCTTTTTCAATTTGTCAATTATCTTTTTCAGAATGAAATCCGTAGTACCCGTTCTTTTAATTCTTGCCACTTCCGAAGCCATTTATGGTGAGTTGATATCCAAAGAAAAGGCAACACCGCGTAAGTACGCATTTTCCGGATATCCTGTTGTTGCGCACGCATCCGTTTTTATGTCTATCACCCTGTTTTGGTAGTTGGGTAAATGGTCTCCTTGTTATCCATCAGAAAATGATTTATTACCTGGATAAATGTCTCTTGACATTTGAAAAACTTATCAAGAATGTTTATTGAAAAAAGATTTTTTTGAAACGAAAGTGGAGGATAACAAAGAGACCATACGTTGCATAGAAATTTGTCAACAGGACTTAGGGAATGCGTATTTTAATCAGTTTCAGAGGATGATAAGAATATTGACGGAATAAACATATAACAGTCATACATGTGAAAAGAAGTTCCATTCTATGAGTTCGAATCATATAATACAGGATGTGTTAGACTAGCTGTACGTTAATGAGTATTGTCCTAGTTATAGATCCCTCGGTAGACTGTAGATTGTGTGTTGTTTCTGTGAGTGCGTGTGGTTTGTATCGATGTTATTGATCACAATTATATAAATAACAGAGACTCGTAAAATTCAGCATACAACAACGAACATGTTCATTTATACAGAGGAGAAATCAAATTAAAATTAACCTCTTTTGCTCAATAAATAAAACTCTTTACAAATTTTTTTAAGCTCCCAGACTTGTCCCCAATCGGTTGTTGTTATGTTTTCTGGCAACACCTTTCTTTATTGAAAAACACTTATATCAGCATATATTTTAAAGACAATTCTTTAATTCAATATGGACAGATTTAGACATAAAGCGTTTGACGTTAAGTTGTCTTAATGTGATGGTCCCGCCGACCGTTTCTGTCGTGACCTTTCTGTTGTGCCCTGTGTGGTGACCTCTCTGTTGCTCTGTTCCAGGGAGGTGTCCGTTCTCGCCGTCTGTGTTCGGGAAGTGGTCGGTATCAGACGCCTATGGTAATGACATGAACACCGAGATCACTATTAACTATTACTATGTGATGGTGCGATCCCCAGGAGTGGAAAGAATTTTCTTCTGTAAAGAAATGGACTATTATGAGACAGTGTTGCTTATGTAAGTTGTTCATTCAGAATTGCTACCCAAAACAGAAATTGTCATTTATATTTTTACATGCTTTATCGTTCAATGTGTTATTATGCGACTATCAAATTTCATCGATATTTACGTAACTAAGACTCGTATTTCGTCTTGTTTAAGATTTCTTCCAATAAGTATGTGTTAATGAAGACAGAATAAACGAATTTAAGATTCTTAGAAACAACAATTGCGACCAAACGCGGGTAGTTAGGGTTAGTTAAGCGTAAATCACCACTGGTATGTTTGGATTTTCGAAGTATTCTGAAAGACGGGATTACCTTTTCGTTGTCCCCCAAAAAAATGCACAAACAATATTTTTCATATCAAAATCTACCCTTCTGCAGGGATGGGTAGAATGGGCTGGGGGCTCTTTGTTTGATTGTTTGGTTTACTCAGGCGTTGTCTTTCAAATCGGATATATAGAATTACACGCTAACTCTGGCAATATATTAAATTAAATACATCGCAGGTATATCAATCAGTAACTTCTTTTGATCAATACGGACACTGGATTATCACCAACCAATGAAATGTTAATCTAGCTAAACTAAACTTTGTCAGATACTCTTAACTTTGGGTCTTAGACGTTAAGATAGATTCTGGTACGTCATTGTACCAGTGTAGGGTCGCGGTAATTTGAAGCCAGTCTCTATAACGTTTAATTAAATTCCGCGTGGCGGAATCTGTTCTTTCTCTCGCTTTTGGTGCAGTTATTGCCTCCATATTCTCAAGGTATTCACTTGTGGGTTTTTTTTTTTACAGTACTCCAGAAAAGGATGAGATTCTGTGCCTACAGTTCCCGTTTGTTGACGAGAATCCCATGCTCGTCGTCAGATTGAGTCGTGAGTGATAGCTTTTAATAGCCTTCAATGTGTCTACCACTGACCACGGTCACTACACATCACGAACATACATAGTCAAAATACGCAGTTTTGTGAAAGTGCAACACAAACCATATGCTGTTTTGTAAAAATCCACGTTATCATAACACTTTCATCATTATATGTCCATATATAATACCAATCCTTTGCAACGATTTTGGAGCTGTCGAATCCCCAGACATCGTTATAATCTAAATCAATTTAACTTGACAATCTAATACTGGAGGAAAGATACATGGTGCCTTTACATAGGTTCCATGATTATATTCCCTAACGAAGGGACTGATGAACGATGGGACAGTTAACACCAAGTGCGACCACATAAACGGTGAATTATAAGACAAGATGGAGAGCTTTATTAACGGGATTTTATTATTAAATCTGTACATTCCCAAGTCGTCTATGTCCTGATAAATTAACATCGAGACAGATATAGATATCACGATGCCAAAGATGCTGTGTACGTTCATATACACGATACATCAATACTAACTACTCAAAACGCTAAAACATAATATTCCTTAAACAATCCATTTATATTTGTACCACAAATTGATACAGAAAAAGATTCTGACACTGTGTCAGCTGTCACTTCCGATCAGAGTTTGATAGAGAAGTTAACTATTGCAAAAAGAAAAAAAATCGGGAACCAAGCTGTCATGTTGTCCATTTTGTATTTACTGTCACCGTTGTAAATTTTGTATTTACTGACACCGTTGTAAATTTTGTATTTACTGCCACCCGGTAAATTCAAAATTTACAACATGGCAAAAGAATTAACTGAGTAAAGAATAAAAAGAATTGTAAAGAGATAAAATGAAGACAACAAGATTGAAAAATAAACGTTTGAATTGAATTGAAATTGTTTAATATGATCATTGTTTGTGTTTTTACAGCTACAATCATCAACCACTGGAGGTTTTTTGAGCCGACTCGGAACCCGTACCGTTCTCCCACCATTGGAAACACGTGTAACCGATATAGTGACGGCGACGCCGTGTTTCTCAACAGAATGTAATACTTTTGTTTACATTATACATATTGTATATAATAAAGATATTTATTTTTGTTATAAGTTTATGTGTTTCTTGTTCTTTTTTTACTATATAAGTGGTATTAAAATACATCAGCAATAATTGTTTCTTTGAATTGTTCACTGTACACGTGATTATTGGTTTTCATTTACCCACACAAATATAAAACAACCATAAATACTGAATGCAGTTTACACAGCAAAGATTATACAAGATCAAATATGGTTACATATGACACTTTGCCTTTTGATACAGGTTTATTAATCAAATCTAAGAAACATCCAGATACCTCGCGTAATGTTCGTAAACAAGCATAGTTTTCTGTTGTGTAATGTATGTGAACAAAGCATTAAAAACACACCCTGTTTTTAGTATTACATATTTCTATAATTAATATTCTTTATTTCTGATAATTAAATGTTTGATAACAAGTAAATTACTACGTTTACAAACAGTCGTATACTAACTGTGTCAAAAGAATTTGAATTAAAACATCAATGCTTGAAAATTTATGTTGCCCATTGTATTAATAAAGTACGACCAATTTAAGGGTATATAAAATGAATAATTTCTCATCTTCAACAATCAAAATCGTTCAAGGGAATACAATTAATAATGATAAAATTTATTCAGACTTGTCCTTAAAGCTTTCATGGCTCTGAAGACATTCTATGGTAAATATACACGTTTGACTATATCTCATTGTTTTAATATTATAGACTTTTGTTATGCTTAAGAGCTTAAACTTCTACCTCGTCTTAAGTTGAGACTTTTAAAAGAAAACAGGTGAGTGTCTTATTATAAACATAACAAAATGATTTTTCTCTAAAAAAAAAAAAACCAAGACTAATTTTGAAAACATCAAATCCAAAAGGGAACTTTAAACCTGCAGTTCACCTTCAAACGTTGACCACCGGAAGCGGAAGTTGTTGGTTTTTAGATGAGATCTCAAGTTCTTGCTTGGTTACCTAAATCGTAGATTCTACTGGAGAAAATCATCTTTGATAGAAAACCGGATTTAATTTATAAAGTAATTGCCTTTTACTAAATATGATCTACATCTGCATATGCTCTTTGTGAAATGTTCGTTAAGGGGGATATCCGGCCATCTTGTACATATGTGAATCAAAAATTTAAACATTTCTTGAACTGACTTGTTTATGCCAAAGACTGACCGAACTGTTTTCAAAAGGTAAAAAAGCAATAAATATGAGATTTCACATTGCGCACACAAGTACAGAACAATGCATTCTTGAATCACTTAGAACAGCTGTAGAACTGCGCAGCTGCAGACTTAAATTGAAGTCTTAAAAATCTCAAATAATATGATAGGTCATTGGTGTCCACCCTATAAACATTTGTTGAGAAAAGGGTTTAACCTTGCACATTTAAGTTGTAGCTTTGTCTCAAAATGGGATAACCTATTCCTGGGATCTATTTTTAGACTAAGAAAAGTTTAGTATATAGTTAGACCTCTTATGTCTATGGAGGCACATTTACGTTATATTTTTATAGAAAAAATGAATGTCAATTCAAAATAATGTATGGGAAATTTAACAGACATCTCTATACCAGTCCCAAATTTGTCTTTTCAGTTCTTAATGTTTAAGCTAAAGCAAATTATTTTTAGAAAAACTTATTGTCTTAAACAAAAAATATCATGTATATATTTTTTAAATAAAAATATAACTTTAATGTACCTCCATAGACAAAGAAAAACATATCTCGTGCCGACTGATATTCTCGAACACCCATTTTAATAATAGCATACCCTTTTTGCGACAAAGCTACAATTTAAATGTGCAAGGTTCAACCTTTTTCTCAACAAATGATTGTAGAGTGGATATCAATGACCTCCTTTTATAACTTTAAAGAGTTTTATATCTTCAATTTATGTCTGCAGCTGCGCAGTTTTAAGTGATTAAACAAGGCATTGTTCTGCACTTGTGTGCACAGTTTGCCTACAAAACAACATGTACAACCTTATATTTATTGCTTTTGTATCTTTTGAAAACAGTTTTGGTCAGTGTTTGGCATGAACAAGTCAGCTAAAGAAATGTTTACATTTTTGGTCCACATATGTACAAGCTGGCCGGACACTCCCTTAAGTCATTGATATTGTATTTGTCATATTCCTAAATGGTCATATATGGTAGAAATAATGATACATTGCAGAACCTAAATTAAATGGGAGAAATATGGTTTTTAAAAGACTTGCGTTCAAGGTCTGTCCATTAGCCATGTGTTAAGCCAATGGGTACCATACTGTGATTGATAAAAACAATGTAAGTCGGAAGGGGTTCGGGGCTTTAACGTTTCTTATGGAATGTTTGCTTTTAAAGTACACTTTTAATGTGATTTACCTCTTTTTAATGAGGGCACCAAAACTAAAATGCCAAAATAAAATAAAATAACAAATCACATATTGATCAAGGATTTACTTCCCACATGGAGAATAACACCATTGTCTTGTAGATGTTCCCAAGTTCCCATCTCTTTTATCCAAAACTTTGAAACTGTTGAAACTATAGTTGAAAAACAAAAGTAGTTGCTTCAAAATCCGTGTAGTATCTTCGTGGCTTTATTTATATGATAAGTTGAAGCATACAAATGGTCCTCCAGATGGTCTGATGGTATTCGTTATTGGTCTAGAAGTACATTAGATGTCATAACTTAAAAACTGTTTTATACAAGAATATCTTGTAGTATTAAAATTGAACGTTTGTTTTCCACTAATGTGTGAGACTTGTTAATGATTTAGGATCAATCATACTGGGGTTTTTTACAATTGCAAAGGATTAGGTCTGCATTCACAGTTTTGTTAAAAAATTGACAATCTAATAAGGTATTATTTTAACTATCTTTCCTTTTAATCCAGTGTTAGATGGAGTAAGTAATATATAATTCAACGTACAGTCTATGCCATATAATCAGCTTCACGGTTGTTAAATACTTTTAAGCTAGATACGTAGAGTCAATTCAATACTACGGTAAAAGTGGGTTAGTAGATTAATACGATTTTTCCCGAGGGAAGAATCCTCAAATATTGACACGGCTCTATATTAAATCAGCTTTCGTAAATAATTCATTACTTCACAGAATATTAGTATATACATATTTATCCTGTTAAATGTCTGAGTGACAACTAAACTATGTTGTACACCCCCTTCAATTGTTCTGTTTATCTCTTTGTACCAAGATAATTCGAGTGACCAATACAGCCTTAAGCCAACAAAAGTCAATTCAGGAAGTGACGACATTGCCATGATTGAAATAAGAGACAACTTAATTACATGCAATTCACTAAGAAGGTCGTGACAAGTTACTTTTATTGTGCTCTTTTTAACACTAGTTATCTGGAACTGTGGCCTTGAGCTATGTAATCTGTCTGCAATGTATTTGCGGTTGAACACCTAAAGTGCGTGAAGGAGTAATAAAATCGTACGTACAATTTTCATAAATATTAGAAGAAATATTTTTGTGACATTCAAAGCGTAGCCTTATATTAAGAGTTTCTGAATGCTATGAGCATCACTACAGCCATTTTTTATCGATGATGTCACACACCTAATCCAATGGTCATAATAAAAGCGGTTATTTTTGTATTAAGGTGGTATGGGACACCTCCATATTGTGACGTCCTTCCTATCGAAATAAACAATAAAATCAAGTATTAACTTTAAGAATTCTTTCTTTTTCTCCAACTATTGTTCTAGCAGCGTAGCGCAATGGGTAAGAGCGTCAACTACGAACCTGTAAGTCACGAGTTCGAATCCACGTTACAATTTTTGTGTTTTTCAAAAATTTTCAAAACGTATTTTTTGGTCAAATATTGTAAAATTTGAAAATTCTAAACCTGTGAAAGTATTTTGATTATAATCTACTTTTATCCACTTTAATATCGACGTGGTTTTCGTTATTTGATAGCTGTATATTGACTAGTCTCCAGTGAGGCTTCTTTGGATACAGTATTTGTTCATTTTTAAGAATCTTACTTTTGTACTGGTCTACGTATAATATACATGAATGAGTGTTTATCCAACATGTTCTACATTAAATGGTTTTAGATATATCTACAGCATTCTTTTTATGTTACTTAATTGAAAAAAATGTAATCAGCTACGTATGAACTGGTTAAGAGATGTAACTAGCTTTACCTAACAATATTAACCGAAGAAGGACTGATGCTACATGTTTGCCATGGAACAAAAAAATCTGAAAGTGAATCTAAAGCCATCACAAGGGTATAATACTTTGAAAGTCTAATTTCTCTTGAATTTGGCAAACGTAATTTCTTTTGCAAAACATTTATCATTCAAATTCAATATTGAGAAAAATTTCACTTTCCCTTACAAGTGCAAAATAGTATCATTAGAAAACATGCACATTTGTAAAGAGACCTTAAACTTCAAAATTAATTTTTTTGTATAATTTGCCTGTGACAATTATCCACCGAAAGCTTTGGTATTTTGCTACAGGTTATAAATATCTTCTATAGGATGTAACAGGGCAAACATCATATCTCAATATTTGCCATTATGATGCATGTTTTATACGTATACATAGCCCAGGGTACAAAATGCATATGGTATCTGATAGTATAAAGGTATCAGATTCTTGACAAAATATAAAAGATAGAGGCTTTGTCTTTAGACGTTGAAGTTTAAGTATTAAATAATTATAGTGAATATCGCAGATTTCAGGCAAGTTGTGATGAATGTTCATGTGTATTGTGAGGACACGACATGTGCAGTCGACAACACGCTAGGAACCAGCTCTTAAACAGTACAATACAAAACGTGATATTCACCAAAACAATGACACATACAGTTTGACACTTCATGGGTTTGTGGTTAAAATGTGTTTAGCATCACTTACAAGAAAGATATTTTTTACTACTAGAGCTTTGCAAAGATTGCCAAAAATATGAAAAAAAAAGAAATCCACATGAGTTTGGCATTATGAAGCATTTTCAATAGTGATTATTCTGCGTGAGTAACAATTAAGTTATCTAGCTAAACAAGTCATGTTGAAATCCGTTCGAGTTTTAAATTCAGATCATAGAGACTTCACACAATGAAACGGAAGACAAAATTTGAGATGTTGTGTGTTTGAGGACTTGTGATGTTATCACAGATGAGTGCAGCCACCATACATTATGAATACACGTTAAACCTGGACGAAGTAGTCGTAAGTAAATTTTACGTACATAAATAGTACAAACATCGCAGCAGTTCAAACTCTAAAATTATTTTGTATTGCAAGCAGATTTTTTTTTCAATAATTAATGATAAACAATTCACTTTATTCTTTGAATATATGCGAGGGATCGAGGGCAATAAAATGAAAGATATGATATATTATAGCGTTCAAATACATTTTCTGAACTTTTGAAACTATTTACAGCTGATGGTGATGCCTCTTCTCCATCATCATCAAAGACAGTGATAGACCTTTACAAATTACACAACAAACTGGTTAGAGCGTTAGTCAGCCAAACACAGAACGCCACTGTCTATTCACAGGCCAAGATCAACCGCATGTATGTATGTGGGAGTGACAAATGTGAGATTATTAATTGGATGCATGACTATCGATTCTGACAAAATGCTTCAGGCACTTGGAAACTCCCGGGGGTGAGGAGCGACCAACTTCTTACATATTTATATTGCTTATCGCCAAGGAGGTTCTAAATTCTTCAAATGTCGCAATAAAAATAGCTGAACCTTTACAATGGTAGTGCAGATTGTTTCCAAGCCAAACGTACTGAGTATTGGCCGATACCTGGAATCCTCGCGTTCTATGAAACCTTTGAGGTTTGGTTGGCACTTTGAACCTTCTATTATATGGTTAATTTTGCTGCCAGAAACAAACCTTTTTATTGACAACCTTTTAAAATTCTGAACCAATTTGACATTTATACACTTTCATCTAGGTGATTCTTGTTGCAGTTTAAATATTTATTGCAAAGCAACAATAGGGGTCATTTAATAATTTTTTTGCATGGAACTTTAAATTGAGGTTACTTTTATTAAACAAATAACAGTACATGACAGATCTACTACTTTATGTACATAGATGTAGTTAAACACATTCTTCTATCATGTTTATAAGATCCTTGCATTTCAAACAGTGGCTTAATTCTTTGGAGGGAGCATGATTTCGATGTTTCAAATCTAGAATCTATAAAGCTCGTTTTATATTGGTCGCTGATTAGAAAATACCACATCTAAAACTAAATGAATTGTGGCAAATTCTAGAAACCGTTAAATTTTTTTTAATCCACACTATAAAAAGAAGCTTTCCTGTATACATGTATATTGGCATTTCTTGTACAGTAATCCGTTTTAGACACATAACATCACAGTTTTAGGGTGTGGTCGTTCTTCTATTTCCATCGAAAATGTAATGGACATACTGATGGACAGACAGACAGACAGATGCCGGACAATGGGTTTACCGGAGCCTACACTCAGGAATAGCCTAAAGTGCTCAAATATGTTTTGGTTCAAACTTGACTGAAGATGAAAATATTTGTAAAGTACATTAAAGAAAAGGCCGAATCTGAAAATGTACATAAAACTTAAATTTTATTTGTACTTTTTATGATGCGTGAACATTAGAATATAGTTAAGATGTTTAAAGACAAAAATCAAATTAAATATACAGGAAACGATAAAGATTTTACATGCTCACATCAATCCTTGAGGAAAAGAGAGCATGCATACAACTGTTTCCTTAGTATGTCTATTATTAACGGATCATATTTTAACCTTGAATTGTAGATCTGGGTTAGCCATCATCACCAAGAGATCTGCATGTTGCTGGTTTTGAGGTTTATATTTTTCAGTTTGATAACTTGTTATTAGTGAGATAAGATCGCGACTTACTATCCTCGGTATCACACTGGCTACATGGAGAGACATTAGTAAATTCTTTATTTAGACTACCCACGATGATATGGTCTTTATATTATTAATATCTAATAAATGCGAAGAATTAGCGATTTCTATCGTGCCCTATTCTTTGGCAGGTTCTAGATTGTATCCGCCTACTAAGCAGGTAGCCTTTCTTTTAAGTTCTCGGTTACTATAGAGCCAAAGATGAAAAGAATTACAAAATTGCAAAGTTGATGTTTTAATGGCTCCCCAGCTGTTAAGCTGCTAACAGGCGTTGGGCCAATTATTACCTGTCATCATAAACAACGGCTCATCAGGGCAACAGTTAGCAGTGATAACTTAAATCTTCTCATCGGTTTATGCAATAAATCTTACGTAATACGTTTCACAGAAACCATGTCAGATAAACTGCTGCTCCCAAACAAAATACAGAAGTCATATTATACTATCTATATATCACACTGTATTATACTATCTATATATCACACTGTATTATACTGTCTATATATCACACTGTATTATACTATCTATGTATCACACTGTATTATACTATCTCTGTATCACACTGTATTATACT
>WFKH01011581.1:72205295-72226469 GCA_016163765.1 Magallana hongkongensis
TCTGGTCACTGTCATGTGGATGGAACCAAGCTAAAAGTGGGGGCCTCATGTAGAGACTAATGTCTGATAGATTCTGATCACTGTCATGTGTTGAAGAATGATCAGTGAGAGATACATACAAAGGAAATCTTGTGTATTTACGAGATATAAAGGAACTACATTAAGAATGAAATCTTTTAATTTGGTTTTCCATGAGATGAAACTAAGAAGACAGCTTTAAAAACACTGATGCTACAAATATAAATACATTCATAAGTGATGCATGGATATATAAAAGCATTAAAAAGATAAGAGTATCATAACTTTGATGGAAACTTTTCTATAAAATGTTTCTTATTATGAGTTATTTAAACAGCTTTAATTGTTGACAATTTATCTTCATTGCAGACTATGGGCATTGCAAATGGTAAAGATAGAGACTTGTTAAAAAAGAAAATCAAAGAAATCAAGACAGGAGTGGAGAAAGAAAAGAAAATTCAGGAGAAAGAAAGGAAAGCCAAAGAGAAAGAACAGAAGAAACAACTCCTGAAGAAAAAGTGAGGGCAGCCCTTCAGGGATTGAGTGACTGAACGTGTGTGGAACTCCAGCAGAAGCCGTGTATAAAGGACTGGTTTATTTTGTCAGAGCTTAAAACTTTTACATTGTAAGGTTGGTACTCCAAGAGGATAGAGTGTTCATAGGGGCTATAGGTCAGTTTACAGACTGTCTTATATTCTGTGTACTATGTTAACAGTTGATTTTTTACAAACTACAAGCCTGTCAGGGGTTTATGTGTGACAGATCGTCATCTGTGCCGTCACAGAATGTCTGCTGAGCCAGAGAGCCAGAAATACATAAGAGGGTTGTTGTTGATGTTTTATTGTTGTGATTCAAAGAATGAAATTTTACGTAGAGTTTACTCAGTACTTTATGACTGGTTGAAATATTATCATTTTATTTCCATATATATTGTATATATAGTAGGATGGTAGCGCTGTGTCCATTTTTTCTGTCATGTATTTTATGATTGGCCGATAACTGCCATCCCGATTGTCTCCCTTGTTTTAAAAGTGTCACATGACTACAGGAAGCTGTAAGGTTTCCTGCCTGGTTGTAGCAGGGTATATGTCTATACATGCATGTTGTGTCAGAACATTTGTCTCAAGAGCGGAAAGGACCCAATCCTGTGTGATTCAATTATCTTTACTGGTACCATATCACCTAGACCTAACCCCCGTAGTTCTAGAAGATATATACCCCATGGTTGTTACCACATATACACCTGTACCCCACCATATCCCCCTGTATGCCAGAGGTTGTTTTGTGTATCAGATGTGTCCACTATATACAATCTATTTGTATTAGATATCTATATATTATCATATTGTCACAGACAATACCAAATAAACATTCCAGAAACACACTAGCTCCAGCCATACTATCAGCTATTGTCAATGCAATGCTACACAAGGATTTTATCTGTTTGCAAAATTCATTCTACACACCTGAATTATAAGTCTTCAGCATTATTGCAATGTATGTATTGAAGAGAAAAGGGGAGACACTAACTCATTGCAAGTTTTTTCTACTATAGGGAATATGCCGCAAAGATAGAATTATTATCAAAAATTTTTACAACATATTACATTCATAGGAAACAAACTCAGTTTTTGTCAAACTTGTTTTCCATATCTTTAGTTTGTGATCCTTATTCTTATTTCAATTACTCTTTGTTTACATGTGTTTAATCCTTTATGTTGTGAATCATTTGTCATTTTCGTTTCTTTATTTTATTTTTTTTGTGAAGGTAACTTAAGAGTTGTCTTTCCATTACTCAGTTTTTTGAGTTCCGACAAATGGTTTACTCCGTCATAATAGGGTTACATTCTTCCATATTTTCATTAAGAAGGACATTTTTGGGACCATGTTTGAGAAAGTTGAAGTAAGAGTGACATTATAAAAGTTAAATTGCTGTATCAAAGATTTGAAGTATATTGAAGTGCTCCCACATTTCTGTTAACAAGTGATGGACATTCATTTAACTGGATATTAACATTGAGCATATATTGAGGACCATGTGAAGTTAAATGGCTTTTGTTATTCTGCATTATGAGTTAATGAGAGAAGTGTTCAGATTTTTACTGTGAGGGCGACTTTGTTGTAAGAGTCGCCAAACTTTTCCAATCCGTGTCTTCATCCAGACAAATGTCTCGGTTCATTGAAGCAGGTCGCTCCGATCGGTGCTTCTCCTAGAATTATTGGTGCATACAATTGTCGCTGGAAATTTATTTTGGTAGATTATGATATTTATATACACTCTGTGTTTATACACCATACTTATTATACATTGTATTCATTTTCTTTTCTACTGATGGTTGTGTATTATCATGTATTTCACATTTTTTTTTTAAGCAGTTAAAATGATATCGGTTTTGCTTTCCCTACAATTTATCATGTTAATGAGAGATTTTGCATAATCTGTCTAAGATTGAAATAAGGAGTTTGTGAGTTATACTCGGTAAGAGAATCGTGTTTTGGTGTATATTCAAATATCTACTTAGTAGTGCTTTATCTTTGAAGTGATCTTACAGTTTATTTTTGTGTATCAAATTTATTCTGGTTTAGAGATGATACTAACTTAGAGCTTGGACACACAAGCTATATACTGTGTATGTATACTCAATCGGAAATTTCTAACATCAAATACCTAGGCTCTGAATATCTACCGCTTTAAAGTTTAGATTGTCACAAAAGTAAAGCATGTCTATATTTCACCAAATTAAGGAACTTATAATGTACATGTATATATTTTATCAAAGCCACCTGAAATACATTTATCCGTATTTTCTTCTCACTAGACTTTCTCTGAATCTGACCAGCATGTTTATGCTACAGCTCTGTGAAGACGATGCTCTATTGGGAATTATTTTATTAAGTGTTTTGGTAGTTAGATGTTGCCTGATGGCATGGGAGAATTTAAAAGGGAGAGTACCTTAGATAACTGGAAAAAAAACTGTTTGACAATTTTAAAGATATGTGAACTAATACTGGTAAATAATCTTTTTTATAAAACTATCAAATAATTAAATTATATGATGAATTATTTTGAATTGGTGTGATGTGACTGACATTGCTGAAGGGTAAACATGCTGGTGAGTTTCTGACTCTATAACCTCTATGATTATCATACTTTGTATCACCGTAGTGAAGGGCACATGTATTAACAATCGTATCATTCACTTCCTGTTGTTACAAGTCATCGGGGAAATCTGTTGTTACTATAAAACTAAAGAACAAAAAAAATATTCTCAAGCAGGATTTGTCGTTTGTCCAAACTGTTGTTGATATGTACGAGATGCAATATACAATCCTTAAATTCATGGAGAGATTTTTTTTCTATTTCATAAACATTTTGTCAGCTTGGTAATTCTGTGAACAAAAAAAAAATCTGTGCAATTTCATTAGTTCTTTTTTTATGAAGATTTCATTCTGAATTTGACAAAACTAGTTTTATAAGTGTCCGACGGATGAGTGGCGTCATTTAATGTGATGAAGAATAAATATATTTATACAAGTATACACAACGCTTGTTGTTTTCTGACATTAATGGCCAATTCTTGGTCTTTGCAAAGCAGGCATCAGCAGGTGGTATTTAAGCAGACTGCCATTGTAGTAAAAAGGAGAAGACAATGTCAAATGTACGGTGGAATCATTAAAATTTATGGAGACCAACTTATATGGATTGACAATTTTTCACTGGTTCATAGGGAACTAATATTGTGTATTTATTTCTATGTTTTAATGAGTTAATACTGTGTCATAATTCACCGAGTAAAGTGGAAGATGGGGACCTCAAAATCCACAAAAAAAACTTAGCCACCAAGAACTGTGATGATTCCTCGGTATTCCTAGCTCACAAAATCAGGACCAAGTCTACCAACAAAGAGAAAGATTTACATTGTATGAACACAGTGAGTGGTATTTATCTCCTCAAAAATAAAATGTGTCGTATGTATGGTAACGATTCTGGCTGACAGTTTTATTAACTGGGTTTTCCAAAGGAAAAACCCGGTTATTGAAATGGTGAAAATGGCGGGCGGGCAACTGCCAAAAGGGTATACCCCTATTGTACGGATAACTCCTCCTACAGTTTTCAAGATAGGAAGTTTTTGTTTTGCAGATCAATTGTACATATATCAGAGATGTGCATATTACTTGGATTTTGATTTTTGATAATTTATAAACAAAAAAAATACCAGCTTTTGAACTTGGTCATTTTTTGGCAAAATATTGCATATAGAGAACCCCATTTCTCTGGATAGGTAGTGTTTATCAATTCAGGGTTGACAAATGGATTATGAATACTGTTCACACAAAAGAAAACCCAGTTTGCTGTCACATTGACAGCTCTTCTCTTGTTGAATAATGTTACTGCATCAAAGAAGGCAAGATTACGACATGCATGTAAATTTTATTTTTGCACAGCTTAGAAATGTACAAAGTAGTACAATATAAATGTACCTGTACATTTTTGCATACAAAAACCTCTTCTAGTATATTCATTTTTATTGATTTAATAAAGGGATTGTCAAAATAATTGCTTTTAAGTACTAACTGGCACATACAGAGGAGAACTACTTGTAAAACTTTAGAATTCAAATCAACACATTTATATTGCATAACGAATCATGAAAAATCTGTTCAATGATGATCACAGATACATATAAACACAACTCTTGGATCCGCTGTACTGACTGACTTGTACTATAAGAACCTGACTATGAATTTGCTCTTAAACATAATGTACAAGTAAATTTAAGCTTGGCTTCATAAACCTCACTAACTACAGTCAAACTTCGTTATCTCGAACTAGATGGGACTGTTTAAAAACTTCAAGATATCTGAGTATTCGAGATTTGAGGGTAAAAGACTTAAAAAATATGTGGTTGGGACTTACAAATCACTTCGATATATGCATTGTATTCAAGATATCAGTGTTCGAGATATTGAAGTTCAACTGTACATTGAACAAAATCATGTCAACAAAAAAATCACTGATGATCAGTACATGGCTGCAGACATCAGCTGGGAACACAAGATCTCATTTGAAGAGAGCGTACAGCACCCAGTAACTGTTCTCCAATGTTTTGGTGATCTGACTAGGGGAGGTAATCGCTTTCTTGTCTTCGTCCAGTTGGAACCCGAGGGATTCTGCCAGGTCTCTACCCACGGTGCCTTTTGTCAGGACCTTGGGGAAGTCAGGAAGCACTATGGCGGTCTCTCCACTAATGGCCTGGGAACACTGAAAAGTTATCTTGGAGTGAAATCAGTAAGAACATGTAATCGTGTTTCTTATGTACAATCTCTTACAATGCTTACAAATACACTTTGACTTGTTATGTGCTATTCCTTAAAAGAAATTAATGTACTGTACATTTATTACAAGAAATTGAAGGAAAACTCACAATTTCTACTAGGGATATCCCAGACTCTTTGTCACATGACAGAAGTTGCTGTAGTTCTCGTTTGTTAAATTCATCCAGTGCACCAAATACATAGGCACAGGCTGTTAGAACACTGCTGGGGGCCAGAGGATACTGAAGCTTGTCATCCTACAGAGAGAACCCCACACAGATTATAATAGGAGCTGGTGCTTTCTCCAGAACAGGCTTCATTTGATGTTTAAAATAACTTTTGTAGATGAAAAAAACAAAATCCTGAGTTACCTTAATGACAAATCCACATGATGTGAGAATTGTGTTGTAAACTGTTTCTTCAAACGAACCACTCTTTATCAATTCAGAGTATGAAAGTTCTTTAAAACTCTCGGCTTCAACGTCACTTAACTAGAAAAGATGTGAAAGCAATGGTCTTAACCATAAGCTTAAAGTAAAAACTCAACAGAAGATCTAGCTTTAGTGATAATTCTGTAATTTTGTTCCTCACCAGGTTTTCAATTCGCTTGATTTCTGCTTGATTGCTCATGACTGTCTTCAAGGCAGCAATCAGGCTTCCTCTCTCAGACTCTGACATTGTCACCAAGGGATTCAAAATGTCGGCCACCATTTTATATCCTTTGTCAGTTTGCTTCTCAGGATCTAGGTTATTATATTAAACTTAGTCAACCAACATTATCAACATGAAAAATTCTTCACCTTTACTATTTCTTTCTACTTATAGGTGATATATGCATACCATTAGCAGTAACATCTAGTATTTCAGGAAAATTTTACCAACTACAGCATCCACACCCCTGGTACATTTGATTTACAGGAGAATTTGGTGTATAATGAGTAGAAGTTCTGTGCAATGGGTGCAGTGCAGAAGCAATGTTCTCTTACCTATATTATCAGCATAGTCCATCATCAGGTTCCCTTGGAAACCTCCCTGACCTTTGGGTAAGGTCATGGGAGTTATGGCCCCATCTTTGGCCCTGACCTTGAGTTCCCAGACTTTGTAAGCTATGGGAGTTCCTGCAGGGACAACAATGTCGCCTGTTTTATCGTAGTGGACTTTCTCATCAATTTCCCCGGGAACCATTTTCACCTACAGAGGAACAAGATCAAGTGTAAGTTACAGACTACAGAGATCAACTTGATATCCATATTTGAGTTTATACTTCATATCAACAACATATGATTCTAAATGTAGGTTTTTAAGAACTTGTGCTCAAATCTTTTTGTTGTCAAGAACAAAAGAACAATAAGATATATTCATATCAACATTTCACTGGATATGAATTAATTCTTCTTACCCTGGTTGTCTAAAAGTCTCTAAGTTAAGAACTGTTCACAAATTGTCAACAATAAAACATTGCTTTATGCTTACATGGAGGTTCTAGGACAATCAGGACTCACTGTAACAGAAAAAACCAACCTTTTCCTTGACATCCAAGTCTTCGTCCACCGTCTTGACGCGCTTGATTTCGGCGTCTTTCTGGACGAGGTAGAGGTCCTTGACAAGACACAGACTGATGGACTGTCGCGTACTCTCCACCACCTGACGGACCACTGTGTTAGTCATGTCCAGCCTCCTAGAAAAAGACCGCAGTGTGGAATCGTACGTGTGTATTTACAGTATTTCACAATCCTGTTGCCATCTTGAGGGCTCTTAATTTGTAATTGAATTACATGTACCTTAATTGAATACTGATATTTCACTGGGGTCAACGGGCAAAGATATTCTACAATTTTTGAAAGCTTTGTCAGGACCTATTTCCTTGGACAACTTACCCAGTAAGAAAGATAACTCCTTTATATCATATGCAGTACATAATTATCCTAGTTTATCGAAAAGTAAATTCTATAGGTAAATCGACCTACAGTGGTTACTTTATATTATGAAGGGATTTTTTGTGAGCATGAAGATATAACATAAGTCTTGTTGCCTAATATCTACATTAATAAGAACTGTTTTTATATTTTTCTAAGAGATCAACATTTGATACATTTCTTATAAAATTTAAATGAATATCATAAAATATTATGCCTGGTAATGGATATTCAAAGCAATGAGAGATGAGAAAATGTATGATGTTTAAAGGCAATAGAACATTTCTTGAAAGATAGTGTAGGAAAAAAAGGTATGTCCCATACAGAATAAAAAATGCCTCACACAGAATTCAAACTTCCGGCATTCTGGTGAGATGATGATGAAATAGTTATTGAAATAAGAATTTTTTCTTAAAATTCTAATTTACTCAGAGTAGATAACAATTACTGTACATGTATTATGCAATTTAATGAACGGTGATAAATAATGTTTGCCAAGTTACCTTTAGTTATTCCAACATCCAGAAGGGTCCTAACATCCTAATATAGCAGCACAAATTGAACAATATTAATGGCTGAAATGCACACATGCAGTCAGTTACTCAGTAAAAAGGACTGCCTTATAGTGTACCGGGTACTTATGGATAGCTTTAATTTTTTTATACCTATTTCTAATAATTTGTTAGTACCACACTTTCCATAATAAGTATGAATAACTAACAGTTAAGACAGATTTTTTTGTTTAAAACATGAAAGCCAAAGAATTTAAAGAAGCTGGGTGGTAAACAAATTACCCATAAAATCTAACTTAAATTTTTAAAAATGATTTCCTATTAAGGAGGCTGGATGGTCAACAAAATTAACCATCAGATCTACCTTAATTTTTAAAAATGGTTTGACCATGTTAAGCTATAAACTATTACAGTAAAACACAAATTGACGCTTATAGCGAAGTGATTTTCATTCCCCATGACTTTTTTACTTGTTGCAAACTTCACGGATATAACGAATTATGCTTATTACGAAGTAAAATTGCCCGTCCCTGGGACTTCGTTATAAGCGTGTTTTACTGTATTTAGGAAAGAAAAATTCCATAAATTTTAACTTTAAAGTTTGAATGTTTTCCTATATCTTTATGTTGAGCCATTCATCTTAAGGAGATTTATAAAGTCTAAAAATGGCCACGACCATCGGGCCCTCTTAAAGCTATAAATTTTTATTTAGTAAAGAAAAAATCCATAGTTCATCTTTAAAATGTGAATGTTTTCCTATATCAGTCTTTATACAGAGCTCTTCTGCTTATTAAGGAGATTTACATAGTTTAAAAGTGGTCATGACCATCCACCCCTTTTTTAAATTCACACATGTTTATGGTTATTAATAACAGAGTTACCTGCCCTTCAGTGCCTCTAGCAAAGCTTCTGAGTCCAGACTTTTCTCCTGGATGGTTCCGAGTCGTGATGAAATAGTGACGGAATCCGATGCGGATAGCGAGGCATCCATCAGTTCCCTCATCAGCTGGATCCCGAGCTTTCCGTCCAAGGAGTACTTTGTCTCTGGATTGAACTGGCAGAAATCCTTGGTCTTACTCAGCACATCCAGAACAACATGGCTGTTTTGTAGCAAAGACTGGAGCTGCAAGATATGAATGAATACAATAAAAATTATTTGTGTATTAAAAATGAAAAAGTTTTAAGGTATAGATAATGATTGTTAATGCTCTTCTTAATAATAAGAGTCCTTATATATCGGGAACTACAAGCACTTAGATGTCACAGAAAAAAATCTTTGATATAAAAATAAACTTGTCTGCATTGATTTTGGTATTTATGACATGAAAATCCAAAATTCATCTTATTATAACAAATTTACTATTTCTTATGCTCATTTTAATCTTTACTATCCATATCACTATATCAGTTAACTACAAACAGTTCTCAAAACAAAAATCCTAAATATACAAATTAACTTCATAAACATTGGCTGTATACCTACATGAAAATCCAGGACCGTGTGCTTGACTTTCTCCCACAACAGATAGCTTCGCTTGGTCTTCCTCAGCACTATCTTGAGGAGGTCCAGATCCTGAGCCGCATCCATACTCTGGGCAGGGACCATGGTGTCCGCACCCATGGCATGGACAAACTTCTGGCACACCACTGGGAACATCGCGTGTGAAGATTTCACCTCCCCACTAAATGACACAAAAAACACAATACTGGGGTACATAGAAACTTTGTGTGTAAAGATTTCACCTCCCCACTACATGAAAAAACAATACAATATACACAGTAAACCATATCTTCTCAATATGCTCATCTTAAATTGATCATTTAATTTAATTGACTTAACATCAAAATCTTAATTCTTTAACTTTAATAATTGATCTTCCTCCTATCTAATGGCTACTTATGAGTCTTATATGTCGCAATATACTTAAGCAATATACCTCTTCATGCTTTGATGTAGCAACTAGAATTGGCAAACAGAAGACCTGGTATCAGGAAATGGGTGGGGACAATCACATTCAAATCAGATCAATGGTTTTTATAATTATAGTAAAATCAAATATCTAGTTCTAATCAACCTGGGAGCAAGTAATAACAGTTACTAGGCTGGTAAAGAAACTGCTTCTTCACATGCTATCATTGTGTCTGCCAATACTTTCCGCAAGTCAGGAATTTCACAGGTTACTGCCCTTTCTACATGTATTTATATTCACAGGTTACTGCCCTTTCTACATGTATTTATATTCACAGGTTAGTGCCCTTTTGTTGGCTTTTTCTTTGGCAACACATCAACAGTGTTAAAGAACGTGCAATGTTCATTTCCAAATAGCTACTTTTCTTATCAAAAATATCATTTGTAACACACATTATGACTAATCACCATGCAGTTTTGATCCATAAATATGAAAACAATATAAACAGGAACAAAATGTCATAATATCCATACTGTGCATGGATCTAACAAAATGACTATAATGAATATGGTATAACTAAAGAAAAAGAGCAGGGTAAATACAAACAAAACTTACCGCATTTATTCCTATAAACAGCTGATAAATATTTACATGTTACAACTTCCATATACTATAACGGTTAAAATCATGTCAACAACATACTTTTATGTAAAATTAATATGCAAGTTTTGTCAAATGTAAAAAAGTGAATTTAGAGATATAATATACTTACTTGATAGTTGAACAAAGTGATGACTTGTTCAAATAACAGTTTGGTTTATCAAATCGAAAGTAAATTGTGTCTATTTAGTTCCGGCGTCGCATAATCTAATAGTTTCGCATTACACCGCGGCGCGGGGAACTCGAGATTTGGAGTAACCATTCTCTCACCAGAGGTCGTGCTACTCAGGCTTCGCTAAGCTTGTGTAGCACGACCTCTGGTGAGAGAATGTTGGAGTAACTGCAGCTTCTGTTGCCGTCAGAAAAATCAGAAAACCTTGTATATTCGATGTATATTAATATTTAAGTTCTATAAAAAAAAAAAAATGAAAACAATTTGAAATCGGTCTTTAACTAGAATCTATGAATATAAAAAGTTAATTCAAAAAGTGTCAAAAGCCATTTTGTCTATATGTTTTATACTTCTTTCACTGTGGCATTTTTTATTTAATCATCCGAATGCACATAACTTTTAACAGAAGCCAAATTAGATTGTCTTTGAATATAAAACTTAATTTTCGCGAATAAACGCGAAACTTTCGCGAAATAAGGCACCCTTTTCGCAATAAACCGCCAACGCTTCGGGACTAGACATGATATAACTTTCGCATATTTAACTTCAAAGTTTCGCAAATAAATGATAAACTTTCGCTCGAATCAAACGGTCGCGTGTTCGAGTCACGTAACGTTTTTCTTTTCTTGACCATGACAGTATCATAAAGGCAGATAGTTTAACATTTGATTTTTCCACATGCGTGAATGATATCTACACCTGCATACAAAATATGCAGTTTTATACTTTAAATCTATAAAACAACTGATTATTCGCATGACTTAATATTTGTTTATACTAAAAACGTAGATGCAGTGTATATGTAGGAAGTATCAGGATTCAATCGCAACCGTCTTCTTAGACCCGACTACTCTTAGACCCGACTACTTTATATTATTCACTGTGAATTAAACAAATATATTATGATTAGGCTATCTTTATGAATATGGTTTAGAAAATGAAAAAGATAAAAAATTCTATCATTTTGATAGAAATCACGTATCCAAATAAAGAAATCGACGGAAAATAGATATATATTATAATATTTACTAATGAAGTCAATGATCTGTTACAGAGTGATTGATTGCTTAAATATTTATATGGAATGAAATGCACATACCCGCCCATTTTTATAATCAGGAAGAATTTATAAATATTAACAACACTAATTAAAACAAATGTTCCTGTTTGACATAACAATAATTATATAAAAGTTTCACGCTTCTTCTTGAAAGTTACGCATTCTTTCGAAGAGTATCGCATATTTGCGTGAGTCACACGTTTATTCGCTAAAAAGTTTCGTGAAAATTTTGCGTTTATTCGCGAAAGTTACGCTTTTAATTTAAAAAGTCTTGCGTTATATCGGTAAGGTTTCACGTTCATCGAAAAATTATTGTTTTTTTTAGGTAAGAAAATTAGCTTACATTGTAATTGCATGGCTTTTGTAAGCGTGAAATATACCTAGAACCAAAATTACGGTATATGACATAAGTCACCATATTAATTACATTTACTGCACACATAAAAAACCAAAAATAGGAACTTTTAGCAGGGATGTGATTTTTCAGCGTATCCGCTGATTTCAGTGGATTTGGAAATCAAGAAGTTCACTTTAGAGATCAGACCCACGATTGAATGATTTTCTCTTTTTCCTTCTGCCATTCACATTCCTGTTTTAGCTTTGTCTATCAAATCATCAGTAGTGCGCCATATACTAGTATAATGCTTGCAAACCATACATGTTACGTAGCTACAAAAAGCTAGTATCTTTGCTCAATCAACTTGCTAACTTTTACTCCTGGCTAGTTAAATCATCTACATGCCAGGATAGATTTTTTTAAGGAACATGTTGTGTGTCTAAATTACTTACTCTTCACAAATAATGACTAAACGTTTTTTTTACCAAGTTTTTACACTTTCAGTAGCCTTTGACGTATCGAAAACCGGGGAGGGGATGGAAGTTCTAATTTAATTAGATTGCCTTTGAGACACGTCAAAACATTATCTAGTTTAAATCTGCAAAACTAACATGCCTTTAAAACATGTGCCTTCAACCAAAATTCAATGTACATTCAGGCAAACATACAAAAAAATATAAGAAATATGGTACATCATAATTGAGTTTATTCAACTTGAAATATAGTGTTCATATCTACACTAGTACATGTATTTTAAATCACTGCTGATATCTATATTCTTGCAGATACAGATTCTCAAGACCTAAATTCTGACTTTGATTCATGTTACCTCAGATAGAGTATCCATGCAGAAAAGGCATATATGAGTATCAATGCTACAAGGTAGCAATTGCAATTAAGAAGTCATATATTTAGCTTTTTGCCATTGTTGTGTAAAACATCATATTTTGTATTTATTTATAACAAACAGAACAAGTCAATCCACATTAACAGTATAAGTCCACATTTATGCAGTAAAAACACATACATCAAAAATACATACACATACATGTGATAAACTGTGTACTCTGTGATGCAGTTAGATAAAATCAAGGAGTACATTTAAAAATAGTAAGTGTGCTGCTGGACATTAGTGCATGGAATTCTAATCTAATTCATAAACAATTGAAGTTGTTTAGCTCGGATCGTAGAATTTTTCAGGAAAGTTCTGTAATTCCTGTCCGATACGTTTTTCGATGAGGGGCAACATCAGTTGATTATAATCCACGGTTCCACTCACAAAAACCTGTCGTCCAGTCTTCTTTGCTGTAATACAAATCAAAAATAGTCAAGGTTCTCTTAATATGGTACACTTTTGAAAATAAAAGGCATAGAATGTCTACATAAAAGATAAATAAATTTCCAAGGAAAAATAAAAAAATTTCATTCTGATTAAAATAAGATCATCTTGTGTAGTAGCGATCTTTGTACACAAATCCAAGGATCTGATTTTAATCTGATTGAAAATTCTTTGTCTATACTCATTTATTAATGAGATACATGTATCTCAGTGTTCATAGTACTAATTAATACCTAGTCGCTGTGCTATGGTAAGACAGTGGGAGTCAGACGGGCCAAGGAGAACTGATCCAGAGGGTACACTGCTCTGAAAATCAGAAAATAACATATTGTATAACCGCTTTCCAAATGTACTGCTCAACAAAATACAACAAATAGTTTTCAGCATATGTTCAGTGCTAGTATTTTTAAGAAGACAGAAGTATCAGGAAAATGATCAAGTTGAAAACTATTCCATTCTTCTTCAGAAAAGAAACTGAAGTGCTGTAGGCGTAGTGAACATGGTGAATGAGGACTATGCATGTTCAATTGTCCAGTGTTTACCTAAAGAAAAAATACCGGTACCTCAAATCTACTTACAAATTTGGTTGGCATGGCTACAGTTACATTTCCCAGTTTATTAGAAGAACCTATCCACACATAAAAACTGTCTTTTAATTTCAGTACTTGAAAATTCACAACAGTGTCCATAATTTTGTCAGAAAACACATGATATTTTAACCGAGGTTCGATCATGCTGGACATGGTGATAAACCGAAAGTAAACATTTGTATACCAAACCCGACCTAATTTTGGACCGAAGAGAAAGTAAGTAATCACTAGAATTGTTTGGGGAACGGTTTGATAGTTTTAATGTGCAGCTAAATGTGTGATTTGACAATTACAATTAATTTAAGAAATGAGTAACAATTTTACTCATCTAGAATTGCTAGAAACAAGTAACGAAGTAACTATAGTTCGAATTTCCTTAAATGATTAAGATGCATAACGTTAGAGCGAATCGTCTGCTGCAATAAAGTTCACAGTATGTCATGTTAGCAGTGGCATTACAACGTTTGTTATACTAGAAAATGCTTAATGGTCCTGCATTATGTGTGATTGTTGTACAGAAAAACATTTGGACATGAAATCATTGTAATCAGGTCCAGTATAATCACTAGATTTAGCTATGTAGCTTGATTTACCTACATAGCTTTATTTACCTACCTGATGTAGGTATATTTAGCTACTCAATCATACTTTTGTCTTAAATGGGCATTTGTACTAAAAGTCGCTCTAAGGTGCAGCAATAATTTTCAACTTTGAACTGATCTGAAAACAATTCATAAAAAAATCACGCTTAAAAATGTAAATTGCTCTTTTTGCACAAATGCAGTCGAAGTTCTAAAAGTTTTGGGGCTATGTATAACTGTTTATATTAACATTTGCAAATATGTTCCCTTATATGAACCTATAGAATAGCGAAAAGGTTCAATTCTGTATGAACTTTTTCATGACGTCACAATGATCAGAGCACACGCTAATCGCTTGTCGCTTGGATTATTGTAAACATAAAATCTCGGTAATTTTAACAGTTCGGAACGATTTGTCTTTCTCAAACGTAAATATAAGTAATAAACAGCAATGTTAAAAGTTCACGGGGATATGAAGTTGGTTGGTACGTGCATGATCAAATCTACTGAGAAGCCCTTGGGGCTTCACAGGATTTGATCAAGTGACCAACCAACTTCATATCATCGGTGAACTTTTTAAATTTCTGTTTATTTCTTAAATGTGTTACCAAACAGCTACTTCTTAAATAGAATAACTGAAAGAAGAACAGTTCTGGTTAACATGATGATTGATTGGTAATAGTTCAGCACAATGTGAAGTTACATCACACTTATCCATGCCTCATCACACACAAGGTATCATACAGTTACTCAAACAATAGAAATGCATGGTTTCCTTAAAACTGCTCAAAAGCAGCAATGTTTTAACTATTTTTGCTCTGAGTTCCTTTTATAAAACAACACGTACAGTACAAAATTATACAGGTTGACAGTTCCTTGCGACTTTTTGTCTGTTTACATAAAATGCAAAATTGCATAAAGGTAGCTAAATAAACCTACTTCAGGTAGGTAAATAAAGCTATGTAGGTAATCAAGCTACGTAGCTAAATCTAGTGATTGTACTGGACCTGGTAATGTACGTAACATTGATGCTTTGTGTACTGAAGCTCAGAACTGAAAAATGTTGACATACCAGCAATAGCTTCAACTATTTGGCATACCAGTGTCTGTGTCACTTAACATGGTTAATCTTGTTAACTATAGTGACTATCGTTAAGCAATTAAGCCTGTGTAATAGGCTCAGTACTGACACTCTCCTATACTATAGTATAGCGCTTACTTAGTGGGTTAACCCTTTAGCTGAGTCAGCTAGTAGAGCTTTGTTTCAGGTTGGAGCCTAGTTGTGAACATCCCCCCTCTTTTTTTGTACTGTTTCCTTTTTGTTTTATATTTGGTGAATCCTGGTGTTTTTTTTAAGTTTATTTCCCCTTAAGTGCTATCCTTGCTATCAGACAACTACCATGATCAGGATAAGTTGAATGACAACAATATTTAGTCTCTCTTATAATAAAATATATCATATAACCAAATAAAATGAACTGCATCGTGATATATATTTGAGGGTTGTCCAAAAAGTTCTTGGACACATGTGATGTGTACATTCTTACATTGGAGCTAACATTAAATATACATTGCCTATACAGGCCGCACGATTATGTCTGACATCGAGTTATAACGACGTTTTCATCACGTCGTAGTCCATGGTTTATCTGAGAGTAATACCAGTTATAGGTATGTCACATTCACCATCTGACCAGAGGGTACAATTGCAAACTCCATCAGAAAATCGCTTGTGCCACTTGTAGAATAAGTGATCTCAAAATATTTTATTATACTTCCATGTTAAATACTGAAATCTGATTGGTTTAGATGCAGTTGATAATCCTTTCTATTACCCTCAGCATTAGCAACACACTTGGCAACGGGTAACACAACGAATTGTTACATGTGCGTAAATTATGCGTGTATGGTTCGCCGTAGAATTCACGTCATTTCTATATAGAAGCAGTAAAATTTTCTCTAAAATTAAGACATTCAGTATAATAAAATAGATAGTGCCTGTTAGGGAGGGCAACAGTTGAATTTGACACTCCTCGAAAACCATTGTCAACCTCCGCTTCGTGTTGGTTGACAATAGTTTTCTCGGGGGTGTCAATTTCAACTGTTACCCTCCCAAACAGGCACTATTTATATACTTTCCTGTTTCCTCCATCATATGTTTTGTTTCTATGGGTGTTTTGCCCAAGTCAACACAGAATTTTATGATGGCACGGTGTTCCATGCGGTCAGCCAACGTCGCTTTAATTTCTGGTGTTTTTAAAGACATGCTTTTGCCCTAATATATTTAAATTCCTTTGCTCATCTTAAAATGGCTTTAAATAATGTATAAAAAAGACATACGCAATACTAACTATGCTACAATTGAAGATTATGATGTTTTGACATGTTTTATAAAAACTGTAAATATTCATATCAGATCTAAAAACTCAATTACAGAGTTTGGACAATTTTTATACTTGGCAGTGCATACTATGGCGACCCTTTAATACAGTAGTGTTTTAGTTTAATTTTAGGGAAAACATTCAAACCCACGCTAGTTTGATTTTGAATTTTATAACAAACATTTCGGTATACAAAATGTATAAATAAACCCACGTCCTTTTTGGACAGCCCTTGTACAGTAAATCTCGTTTAGTACGAACACGGATATAGCGAATTCTTGGATATAGCGAAGTTTTTCGAAGTCCCCGACAGAATTCTTAACAAATCTTTGTAAAATATTACGGTTATTACGAACTCGGGTATAACGAATTTACGGATATAGGGAACTGATTTTGAGTCCCATAGAGGTGAAAAATGACAAAATTTAAGACTTTTATAGCAAATTTCTTTGTAGTATAAAAAGACTGTACTGCCATTTGACATTATAGTGTGATTTAATTTATTTACACATAAATTCTTCAATTTACAATCCGGTTAGGTTTCAAAAGAATATATTTTCATTTTAAGCTTCAATTAGCAAATAAAGTTGTCTGATGGAAGAAAACATCTATATAGCGAATTCGTTATATTAATTATTACGAATTCGTTATACGGTTATAACGAATTACGGATATAACGAAGTAAATTTTTTGGTCTAGGAGTTCGCTATAACCGAGTTTTACTGTATATGTATACATATACAAGTTTTATATAAACCAAATGCATAAACAGAAAAACAAGATAGAGGGAGTAATTTATTTAAACCAGCTTTTTAAATGAATGCTTCAGTTGCCTCAGAAATTCTTTTAAAAACCTTCACTAACTTTAAATGGTATAGTAGGTGTGCTAATTAAATTTATGCATTTATCAACAGTTACCATTTTAACTAGTAAACAAAATTTCCCTACTTCACTCTCTGTGACTGATGAAGGTGTTTTATAGAACTGTTGAGGCAAATTAAGTACCTACAAATTGCATCCTATTCCAAAGACTGTTATTTATATCCCCTAGAAAATGAGATGGAAATGATTAAATTTTTAAAAAGTCCATCACAAAATCTGATCTGATGGTAGGATAACTTTATATTAAAATTGATTTTATTTATCATTAATAACTCCTACTCATATCAAAATTTTTATTGTATATTTAGTCTTTTTTGTTGTGGATAATAGGTTAGTCTAAAAGGCTCAGTACTGCCACGCTCCTACTAGCACCAGCTAGTGGGTTAACCCTCCAGCTTAGTCGGTAGAGCATTTAATTGGTTTTTAAACTGGAAGGTCTCGAGTTTGAGCCTACTTGTGGTCATTCTTCATATTCTGCTACATATATGTAATTAATAAAAGTAAGAAATATTTGCTATTGATTATTCTGTTGTAACATCATGTTCATAATCACAAATTACAACTTACAATAAACATTAACTGGAATCTTCTGGTATGTTTGTACACCACTGCCAAATGACTAACACAATTAGCGCATTTGTATCTACCGGTACTGTTTGTCTTAAAAAATGCAGTATAATGCGGAATCTGTTATACATAAAGATGTAAATTCTGTAAATTTATTTCCTGGTAAGTGATAATCATAATATTTAGAGAATTAACCATATGTTTTGTCTCAATATGTTTTGCTAATTGTCATTCTAGAATAGGGAGGATAATTGAGTGTCCTTGCAGCAGGTCATGGTCCAAAGCCTGTGTTAGTCCGCTCTAAATATAACCATGGACCTCCAGGGATTAGGAGTGGACTTTGATCTGGCTGAAGTGGGTTGTCAAGGAAAATTTGTACCAGTTCCAAAAAGAAAAAACAATGAAGATTTTCCCAGGAAAACAGTAAGTCTGACAGGCAGCCATAACTGTCACCGACATAGATGTTAGCCATGCATCAATGGAACCATTATGCATTAATCGGTAGCTCCTGGCATCTGTCTTTTTTACAATGCTCTCGTTGAACTGAATGTAGGTCTTTGCTTGCATGAATTAAATAGCTGACAATGATCTGGACTGATTGTAGCTCCCGGCAGGCCTTCCACCCATCCTGCCATCCTGGGGGGAAGAGCTCGAGGACTATCTGACCTGTATAGAGCGGGTGCCCGTCCATGACCTCAACAGTGCACAAAGGTCAATGTAACATGAATCATTTCCTTAAACGATAACTGTAGTGTTTGTTATATTTTAAAGATGACCGTAGGCTTCACTGGTAATGACTTTTGAGCATAGTTGTCAGGACTTGTATACTGAATTTCTTTATCTTAATGTTTAAAATTACTAGAGACTTGTTCATGCAATTTTACATTTTTTATTGCTTTAAGTGTGTATGATAATGTAAAATATTTTAAGACTGATAGTAATTTATGAAATAAAGTAATAATGCATGGATTCTGTTTAGATTCTGGCCAAGAGAACCACACCCAGAGAACCTGTATCATGCTGAAGTGTCTGGAGTTCAAACCACGATCCAGGTGGATAGAAATCCCACCACTGGGGAATTGCTAGGATACAAGGAGGTAGGGTTCTATTTATAATCTTGGACAAACTTTCCCCATGAAAAAAATGGATGACATTGGAGATGTGGTTGTTTTAAATTCTCTTTGAAAAACTTTCTACAACTCTTTAGGGATGTTTTCTCACAGAGTCATTTTGTTTTTAAGGAATATCTGGAAAGTACATCTGAGGGTAAAACTTCTCTGTCCCTCAGGAGACCCCCGGGTCCTGCCGGTCAGGACGTTAGGGGGAGCAGTGCCAACTTCCCCTTTCTGCCCGGTGAGTCAAAGTCCAGATCTAACAATACAGAAAGAAGCTACACTGTACAGATCTAACAGTACAGAAAGAAGCTACACTGTACAGATCTAACAATACAGAAAGAAGCTACACTGTACAGATCTAACAGTACAGAAAGAAGCTACACTGTACAGATCTAACAGTACAGAAAGAAGCTACACTGTACAGATCTAACAATACAGAAAGAAGCTACACTGTACAGATCCAACAATACAGAAAGAAGCTACACTGTACAGTTTAATCTTACAGGTCTATAATTAACATTTAAAAATAATCTTTATATTTGACAGGTGGAATGGAAGAAGTAGAGACCATGCTTTCTAAAGGCAAGACAGAATTTTTGGATTTTGAAAAAGGTAATACCAACTTATTTTGTACAATGTATATGAATTTCAGCAATAATAGCTGACTGTTAGATTTTCAGTTTGTATTATATTTTACCATAGAATCAGTTTGATATTCAGGTTCAATGCTTTTCCTCCTTTGGACAGATTTGTTATCAGTGGCACCAGGTATGAGGGAGGGTATGACCTTTAATGACCTTGACATTACACCCAAACACAAGGAACCCACTTTGTTGAATCTAGCCGACCTGATGTCTGCTGCTGATCTCGATGAATTTAACCTTGGAGATGATGAGGATGAGGGAGAATCCAAGGATAAAGACCAAGGTCAAGGTCATATCCTTGGTGAGGTCAAACTGGAAAAAAGTGAAAGTCTGGAAAACCTTGTAAAGGTAAGATCAGCAGGACCAACAGATCGAGGTTATGCTTCATACATAAACCAGTACAGTATGTTGTATGGTGTGTACAATGTTTATGTTGTACTACATATAGTATGTGGTATTAAGGATGCCTAGTGACTTTGTTTTTTTTGTTACTTCAGATTGATGAAGACAAGGAGACTGAGAGGGGGGTGAGGGTGGGGGGTGAGGGGAGGCGGGAGGAGTGGGCTGTCAATGTGGATGTGGACCACCCTGTGGCAGACTTCCACCAGAGGATCCCAGACATGGCCTATAAGGTGACTCGGGCTTGATGAACTAGACCAATCACAGCTTAACTGTGTAATTTATGTACACTTGAACTTTTAAATATTTAAAAATTAAATTGATACAACTGGTTCTAATAATTAGAATCAAATTGAGTGATTGGAAACATTTA
This sequence comes from Magallana hongkongensis, assembly GCA_016163765.1. NCBI lineage: Eukaryota > Metazoa > Mollusca > Bivalvia > Ostreida > Ostreidae > Magallana > Magallana hongkongensis. The sequence continues at coordinate 72,226,068 of WFKH01011581.1, forward strand.
CTCATATATTTTTGGTGAATTCTAAAAATCAGACACATTTACTCATTATATACATGTATGCTTATATTCATCCAGTGTTTGCTGTTGTATTTTGACTTCATTTTGACTGTATGCCAACATGGTGATGTCAATAAACCATTGAATTGAATTGTATCATTCAATGAATTTCATTCAATAAATACTCCTATTTGTAGTGGGAGTTTGAGTTGGACGTGTTCCAGAAGCAAGCCATCCTTCACCTGGAGAACCACGAGAGTGTTTTCGTAGCGGCCCACACCTCAGCAGGGAAAACCGTGGTAGCTGAGTATGCCATAGCCCTCTCAATGAAGCACATGACCAGGTGAGTATGCCATAGCTCTCTCGGTGATGCACATGACCAGGTGAGTTCGCCATAGCTCTCTC
>WFKH01011581.1:72298661-72313175 GCA_016163765.1 Magallana hongkongensis
TTAAACTCATTTAAATCGTGTTAAAATGACCTCAGACTAATTTTAAAACATCATATCTAAGTTGCACTTGCAATTCTGCGTCTAATGACACCTTTTTCGAATTGATTGGATAAAATTTTAATTTTTTCAAAAATTTAAACACATTTAAATCGTGTTTAAATGACCTCAGACTAATTTTAAATTATGATAGTTTAGTTGCGCTTGCAATTCTGCGTCTGATGACGTCTTTTTCGAATTGATTGGATAAAATTTAAAATTTTTCAAATTTTTTAAATTTATTTTAATCGTGTTTAAATGACCTCAGACTAATTTAAAAACATGATATCTAAGTGTCACTTGCAATTCTGCGTCGAATGACATCTTTTTTGAAATGATTGGATAAAATTTTAATTTTTTCAAAAATTTTAAACTCATTTAAATCATGTTAAAATGACCTCAAACTAATTTTAAATCATGATATCTATGTTGCGCTTGCAGTTCTGCGTTTGATGACATCTTTTCCTAATTGATTGAATGGAATTTAAATTTTCCAAAAATTTCAAACTCATTTAAATCGTGTTAAAATTACTTCAGACTAATTTAATATCTTAATATCTAAGTTGCACTTGCAATTCTGCGTCTAATGATATCTTTTTCGAATTGATTGGATAACATTTTAATTTTTTCAAAAATTTTAAACACATTTAAATCGTGTTAAAAAGATCTCTGACTAATTTGAAAACATGATATTTCAGTTGCGCTTGCAATTCTGCGACTGATGACATCTTTTTCGTATTGATTGGATGAAATTTAAATTTTTCAAAATTGTAAAACTCATTACAATCGTGTTAAAATGACATCAGACTAATTTTAAAACATCATATCTAAGTTGCACTACCAATTCTGCGTCCAATGACATCGTTTTTCGAATTGATTGGATAAAATTTTAATTTTTCAAAAATTTTAAACTCATTTAAATCGTGTTTGAATGACCTCAGACTACTTTTAAAACATAATATCTAAGTTTCGCTTGTGATTTTACGTATGACGACTTTTTTTTCGAATTGATTGGGTGAAATTTAAATTTTTCAAAAATTTTAAACTCTTTTAAATTGTGTTAAAATGACTTCAGACTAATTTTAAAACATGATATCTACGATGCGTTTGCAATTCCTTCTTCTCCCTCGATTTCAAAAATCATAAAATTTTCCGATCTGATTTTTTTTTATCTTTGATCTTGAATTTCAACCTTGTACCCTTCTAAATCAGTAAAATAAAGATCTGATCAATTCGTTCATTTTTAACAGATTTAGGAATTTTTCGGTATTTGAGTTTTAATCCAAATGAAAATTTGTGCGAATGTTCCTAAGACCTCATTCTTATTGACTGGTAAATATGAAGCGGAATTAACAATTAAGAAGAAGTCTTGAGATCAAACGGCACGTATTGTCGTACGAAAAATCAAAATTTAGACAGTTCACGGGCGATGTGAACTAGCCGTGAAATATTTCTGGTGCATGTATACAGTTCTTGTTTTTCGTTTAGTCTGCATCGCCGATAGCGTGTGAATTAGTTCTGAATGTTAGAACTTTGAAAACTACTGTTATCGATTTCATACTAAATAAATTAACAAATTACTGATTTTGTGATTTTTTTATTTATGAAGAGTTTTTCAATCCTGTAGAAATAAATCAGAGACATCGTTTTAAAATAAGATCAGTTTGATTTTAAAACAAAATTTCTAAGTAGCGTTTACAATTCTGTGTTTGCTGACGTCTTTCTTGAACTGATTGAATGAAATTTTAATTTTGCAAACTTTTAAACTCATTTAAATTGTGTTAAAACTATCTCAGACCGACTTTAAAACACAGGCACCTGACGTTATATATTTTTCTCATAATTAAAAATAAATACCCTATATCTAATAATACACAAGGTACCCATCCCCGCCATCTTGGATTTATTTCCAACTGTCACATCAGCTGTAACTTTTGCTTGATACGCATCGGTAAAATTCAACCAAAACGGTGCATTACACCTGTCATTAATAAAAATCACCGCTCAATCTGCATCTACTACCTAAAATATGCGATAAATGTCTAAAGGGTGAATTTGTTGTAAGCTTAGATGTTGATGGACTGATCGGGAGACGGAGAGGATCGCAATATGATTTTACCGATGAGTTTCAAGCAAAACTTCCAGCTGATGTGACAGTTTGAAATAAATCCAAGATGGCGGGGATGGGTACCTTGTGTATTATTAGATATAGGGTATTTATTTTTAATTATGAGAAAAATATATAACGTCAGGTGCCTGTGCTTTAAAACAAGATATCAAAGTAGCGCTTGTATTTCTGTGTATAATGACAAGTTTCATGATTTGATTTTTTAAACTCATTTAAATCGTGTTAAAATGAATAAGACCGTTTTAAATACATAATATTTTAGTTAATCATTCAAATTTGTGCCTGATGACGTCTTTTACGACTTGATTGGATGAAATTTAAAAGAAAAAAAACAAGGGCACCGCAAAGCAGAGCATCCGCTCGCGAGATGAAAATATTTTGCGGGGAAATGCATTATTTAGGAATAAACATGTAATTGAAGAGACCAAATACTTAACTTGTTAAAAACCACTTTGAATGAAAATATTTCGTTTATTCCTATCCCCATGCACGCTCTGGGTGTATCCATGGGGGTGGGTGCATTTACTTGGTTGTACAATTGCTCCCATTATTAGCGAAAACACACCACAAACGTGTTTCACTTCAGTACTATAGTTTTTATTAAAAATTCGCTTTATCGAGTGATATACATTACACATTAAGACAGTTAGTGTAGGCAAAAAAAAGTTTCATATTGAAAATGAAACGTACCTAAGATCTCAGACTGGCGATTTATAGTCTGCTCTATGGGAAAATTCGAGTTAACATGTAGTAATTTTATCCCCAATATTTTAAAAAGAGTAACGTATCTACATTTTTACATTTAACGATTTACATGAAATGAATCCCCGGTTAATTATGTTGACGATATACATGTACGTCAAAGTCTCTTCTGAATTATGAACCTGTTCTTCGTTAAATATAGCCAGAAATTCGGCTCAGAGCGACTGCTTCTTTTTATTAAATTAGAGTGAACTTAATCTACTGCTTGCTTCCGTTTCCCACTTTGGACATGCTTCCAACTCCCCATTCTCATAAACGTTTGCTTCTTACCTTCACAGGGCCTACATTCAAAAAAATATCAAGTTGTTGATTTGAAATGTTTATTTTCACGAACCGAAAGTCGTACATAAAATTTCTAAGTGTTGTAATTTTAACGATATTTTAAAAAAAAATATACAACAGAATTCCTTGAAAATGAATGGGGTTTGTCCTTTAACCATGCTTATGAAGTGTACGAAGTTTGATAAACATACATGCGAGGGTTTTCTATAAATCTTGCTCGAAAGGCTGAAATGGACACACATACATACATACACACACACGCACAGCAGCAATGCTATATCCCCTTTGCAACAAGTTGCGCGAGGGGATAATAAAAATCATTTAAATCGTGTGTAAATAACCTCAAACGAATTTTGAAACGTGGTTGGATTAAATTTAATGTTGTCAAAAATTTTGGACTCGTTTCAATAGAGTTAAAAAGACCACAAACCGATTTTTTAAAAGTGATATCTAAGTTGCTTTTGCAATTACGCGTCTGGTGCCATCTTTCTGAAACTGATTAGATTAAATTAAAATCTTTTCAAAAATTTAAACCCATTTAGGTCTCGGACATATTTACATGATATCCAAGTTGCTCTTGCAATTGTGCGTCTGATTACATCTTCCACTAACTAATTGGATTAAATTTAAATTTGTCGTTTAAAACGAGTTATAGTAACCTTAAACCAATTTTAAAATACATGTATGTCATTTGCTCCTGCAATTCTGCGACTTATGACGTCTTTCTCGAATTGACTGGTTAAAATCTGACGTTTGTTCCGCCTTTTCAGTTTTGTTATATGTAATTCAGTCGGAAGTTATCGTCTTTAGCGATTTTAAAAAGTCCATTTTGTCTCCACCGATTCGAGATAGAGGTCTTCAAAAATTCAGCGATGATAGGCGTCATGTGTCTTTGGTGTACCTGGGTCAAAAGAACGTCCGTCATCACTTCCGCTCGTCACCGGACTTAAACAAAAATTTAGTTTTTAAAATTTTTTTTTCTATTATAATATTTTGGTATTTATTTTTTGCGGGGAGGGGGGAAGGGTAATGGAAACTCTCTTGTGAATGCAGAAAATGTATTTTTTTTTTCGATTCTATCAACGCTTTTTCAAGTTTTAGCAATTAGGGTTCCGAAGCGATTCTTTCGGTAATGTAATGGTTAGAGCGTTGGACTTGGGCCTAGCGACCCGAATTGAATCCTAGTCTCACACATTATTTTGTCACTTCCGTGATCAGTCATGTCCGATATCCTATATTTCTGTTCTGCAACCTTTCAGATCTCCTTTTTATTAAAAGTGCTCCATAAGGATATAAGAAATAGTTACTGGCCATATATTGTAAACAAAACTTCTGAATAGTTGTAGAACAAAAAGGTTTTTCTTATAACATGTATATTATAAATTATTTAAGCATTGAATGCTTATTTTTGGATGTCGTCGGTCCTGTTACACACCAAGCGGTGCAGACAAATTGAATACCGCGCGTTAGCCAATATATTCGTACTGATGTCTATTTTTATGAAATATATGAGTATTGTCGCTGTAAATCCATTATAACGCTCGCAGCCAAGAATATGAAGCATACATGGAACAGCCATATTAACAAGTTATTAGTTCGCTTCCACGACTAAAAATATAGTGCCAGAAACTTTAAAAAGAAAAATCTTTTTATTTAGGAGTAGATATAATCTAATGATTATTTTTCAAAAGTATATATCATATTGGTTATGTAAGATTGAACGTTTTATTTAATCTTACAAATATAAATATACTCAAAACATGTGAACATGTTTATATTTGTGCACAAGGCGCATGAATTATCAAATTGTATTCATAGAAAATTGAACGTCGCAGATTTCCAATGCAAACATAAGAAGAAATATACACTGAATGTAAATATATAATTGTAATCATTATTTGCGCTCAAAAAAAAATGTTTACTGCTGAAAATAGAGAGCAGTTTGGCCAATTAAACTTCTCAAACTTTTTTCTAAGACAAAAAAATATATTTTACTTGTCGAACCATTTCTGAGTTCTAACCCCTCCTCTTTAGCTGTTAAACGGTTTACGCATTTACGTTAGAACCTCTTCCGTTTGCCGAAAATTGTCCATTGCCCCATGCTCACCGCGGGGAGGTGGAAGTAGGAATTTGCAGAGGAAATATACTTTTTCCAAACAGTATTACGTATATTCATCTCTTTTAATAATCATCAAATATAACAAAAACCTACATGTTTTTACATCAGTAAAGTGATTAAGGTTGTAAGGGATACCTATCGAAAAAAGTACATTATACTAAAAAAAACAAAATACTTTCACCGGTTCTGAATTTTTTTAATTATACAATATTTGACCAAAAAAATATTTTAAAATTTTGTGGATACTGGGACATAAAAATAATAAAGGCCCCTGCGGGATTTAAACTCACGATTTACATATTCTAAGTTAACGCTCTAAACCCTTACGCTAAGTTATTTAGCAACCAAGTTGGAAAATAAAAGGGTTATAAAATTGTGCTTGATTTTATTGTTTATATCAATAGGAAGTACATTACCATTTCGAGGAGTTTCATACAACCTTAAGTAAAACATACTGTGATATGTATAACCAATTTAATTTTACCAAACTATTCATCTCATATTTTCAGTTTATAGTCTAGATTATAGATCAAACAATATCAACAAGTTCTAAGGTTTGCGTCAATTTAACCTATATATCAATATATCATTTGAAAAATCTTTTAAAATTATTTTCTCTACCATTTTGAATTTCTCTCAGTTTGCTTATTTGTAACATTAAAAAAATCATAAATGTTCAATAAAAATATAATTTTTCCTTATGAACTTTCTTAGATTGACAAAAAAAAAAATAATAAGCAAGGAACTATTTTGATATATTATTCCCACCCGAAGCTAATAGATTCCTTTTAGTTATGAGAACCTCATCGAGTTTGAAATTCGAAAATACAACCCGATTTTAATAATTTGTACCATTTTGCATTTGAATTATATCGACCACTATTAAACAACTGAAATCAAGTTTAAGAGTAAAAAACATTATTATATCCATAAATATCTACACAACGTTTGAATTTGCTGATCTGCTGGATCTTAACAACGTGTACAGTTTGTTAAAAAAAAAAATGCTATATTTTATGATATATATAGGATGTATAGTATAGTCACAAATTTTTAAGACTATTTGTGATAAAAATGGGTGTAAAATTCTATTACATTATACACGACTGTCAAAATAGCTAATGCAATAAATCTTTACTGCATTTAAAGGCGCAGAACTCTATGTAGTGGCAAATTCAATGGAAATTTACAGCCTGAAAGGTGACATATGTAAAACAAACCTGCATATTGTATAAGGAGTACGCACTATCAAAATAGCTTACTCCTTGTATCTTGCCAGAATGAACAGTATATCTATATTACATAAAACTACAAAATGTTGAAAAAAAGCTAACTCATTGATTTTTAATGCAGGAACAGAGGAACACCATAGTAAAAAAAATACGTTATATTTAGGTCTACACAACGGTCAAAATAGCAAACTCACAAAATCATTCCAGTGCATATAATGCAGTCGCAAGTTTATAAAAATACTAGGTACAGTATATCATAAATGAGTACATTACTAGTGTTACAGCATGTACAGAGTACAGTAAGGTCAATTAACTGGTCCAATCAAGTTTTTTTATCTCCACATTTTATTAATTTTTGAACAAAACATGAGGAGACAAAGACAAACACTCATTCACTCACACACTCATTCAAAATTTATAAAGTCTAGAAAATCATACACTAGTAATTATCATTTTGAAAATATATATGTAGTTATGCATACACGATAATTGTGTTTTGATGATAAATTAAGAAGAAAACTTGAACAAAAAAAATAAAACTAAATAAAGACCAATACATTATTCAAGTGATGTAACAAAGTTATCAAGCATAATCCATCTTATAGTGAATTTATCTAACATCATTTTAGTAGCATATGATTTTTTTCTCTATTAAAAATTTGAATATATTGAACTTTTAAGTTCACTGATAAAAAGGCTCGATTTTTTTTTTTGATTTGTAAAATATGTATTTCTTTGTTAACAAAATCAATAAATTTAAAATATTACTTTTTCTTTTGTATTACCAAACATGATTTCACACTATGAAAAATGGACATGGATTGACATTAAGTATTCCAACTGCATCCACAGTTGTTTACTTTTATTACAGTAAAAAAAAACAAATGTTCAATTGACTCAGATTCAGTTGTACATAAATTACATTTGTTGTTGTTAGTTATTTTACAATTGAATAAATACATATTTTTTCCTAAAATTCGGTAAAGTATTCTATATTCCAGCCATAACAGTTTACCGTCTTTCGTGCATTTAAAAAGTGCAATATATATTGCTTTCCAAAATAATGAATCGTCAGGTTAAGTAGAATTTTCCATTTTCTTTCGTGTTTGACACTAGTACATGTATTATAACTTCTTATAAACACATTATATACATCCTTGTTGATTTTAAGAAGGTTAGTAATGGATCTTGGTAAAATAGGCAACGTTTTATCCCATTCATTAACATTGTTCACAAATACTAGTAAACAAAGGACTCTTTTAAGTCCAAGTATAACGGTTAATGGTAAATTTACATTGAAATCATTTAACTGGATGAACTCTCCATCTTCATTATAAAAAGTCAGATACATATATAAACCCCTTTTATACAATACTTCAAAAATTATTTTGATTTTTTATCCATTTTTATCTGGGGGGTTAAACCACACTGGGGTCTGATGTATATTTGATGATTTTTGTACTATGTCAATGTATTCACTATATACCTGTAATGATTCTTTCCAAAAAAAGTTATGAGTATTTTTTGAAATAATTCTGGGGTAATCAGATCCCATCTGCAAACATTTTGAGACTGTACTTTTTGTAATTACACCAAAATGAGTATTCATGAGTAGATCATCTGTAGACTGCAAAATTCTTCTGAACCATGATAATTTGAGTGATTTGATACATGATTCTAAGTGCACCATTTGGAGTCTCCCATCAGTTTATTTTTGAATTAATAATGTTCTTGACACCTTATCATTTTTTCCATTCCAGATAAATTGAAAAAAAATAGTTTTTCAAGTTGTGTTATCCACTGTTTAGAGGGTGTAGGCAATGTTATAAACAGATGGGTCAATTTGGGTAATAAAGGTGATTTTATGACCGTTATTTTTCCTAAAGGAGTCAACTGTCTTTTATTCCAGCTATTTATTTCTTTGATAATTGATCCGAGTTTTGGTTCAAATTTTATTTCTGTAATATTAGTAATTTAATTCCTAATACATTGAAGTCCTCGTTTGTCCATTGTTTTTAAAATTTGGACATAGATTCCAATCAAGTTAACTCATGAGTTACCTAATGGGTCTTTACAGCAATGTTCGATAACTCTAATTTATTCTTATATTTTTTAATTAGTACCATAGATCTTCCTTTTAAATAGACAGATTTAATTCGCCTTATAGTGTTAATGCTACTCAAAGGTATTCAACGAACTACTTTGCTTAATGGGTCCACGGAGACCTACTACATACAGGATAAGAAGTTCGAGCCACCGATGGATTACTATAACCGGTTTTTTCAAATTTTATCTCAGTTTGTATATTTATTCCATTATATCCATCGTGGCCGAAATTGGAACTAAGTAACTTTGTAAAATGCATGGATACTATAAAAAAAACTTCTTGCAATTTTATTTCAATTATAAAGTTTGAAGGATAAATAACATTTTAATGCTGAAAAAAAATCTTAGAGGCTGAGGGTCGGAGAACTTTAAAACGATTTATGAAACGATATCCTGGATCTTTACGGGATGTACTGAGTGAGTAGACAACGGTCACATATCTAAAACATTATTCAATTAATATAGGTCTATAAGGCTGTCAAAATACCTTTTACTAACCTGTTTCGGTTTTCTTGTTTCATTATGGACATTTATCTATTACTGAAACTTCAATAGGTAGTTTTTAGAGAGTGTCAATTCGATGAAAAAAAAAATTAATTGATTGCTTGTCACACAGCACACCAGATTTTGTCATATTTTTATTCTTATTATGATACTTGGAACATATTTCATTATGATACAGAAAATTTCAGTGAATTTCCAGGTTTTAAATATCCAGCTATCATCTGCAGATGCTCAATTCCAACTTAAAGGGGCATGGTCACGATTTTGGTCAAAAATTATTTTTCCGAATTTAATGTTTACAATGCTTAATTAATTTTTAATATGAAACCAAAATTTGAGTGTCATTCGTTGAGTTAGAAGCGAGTTACAGAACTTACAATTCTTTGATATGTAAATAAAGCTTTTGTTTACATTTTTAATGTTGAAGTGAAAATTCCAGTTTTAGACTTAATATGAATGTGTTAAACGTTAAGAGTTGTTTATTATGCTTGAAATGAATAAAACTAATCAGTTTAAAACAGATTTTTTACTGGTATGTTGAACCTATGTAAACAAAAACAGGGCACGAGCCTTGTTTACATGACAAAGAATTGTGAGCCCTGTATCATGCTTATAAATCTAAGCCTGTCTCAAATTTCGTTTGATCATTAGAAATGCATTCCTATAGCATTTCAAATAATAAAAACAGAAAAATAAAATTTGATCAAAATCGTACCCATGTCCCTTTAATCTTTATCCTTAATGAATAAGTAGTACTAAGCTATTTTAAAGTTTCTTTAACCACTAGTATGTTTTTCTGCCTAATATAAGACAATAGTCGTCCGTCATAATGGCGTGGTTAGAAACTATCAACGCACATTGCAAGCTTTTATAAGACTGAATTGCTTGCAAAATGAAGCAGCATAATTAATTATCTAGCAATTTTAGAAGTACAGCATCATGATAACTGTAATAAGTTGGTAATCGATGGAGACTGCCAATTTGTATAGAACTGGATACATACACATGATCCAAAATTGTTCCCCCTTCTGTAGTGCTAAAAGATACAAGCTGCCTGAAGTTTTGATCTCTTAAAAACCTTTGAAGTGGACCATCGGCCCTGGCATCCTCGTTAAAATCCCCCAGCACAATACTGTTTTGATTTCTTGTTTTCAATAAATCAAGAACTTTCTTAAAACTCTGAAGGAATGTTGACATTTTTGCTATGCATGGGCGATACACAGAAAGCAACAAAATATCTTCCTTCAATAATTTCACAGCTATTCCTTCAATATTCATCTGATTCAGTGAATAAAATTCATACGGACCTTCACTATCTTTTAAATACAGAGCAACACCTCCACCTTTTGACATGCGTAAACTCTGATTTGAGACATTGTTTTCCTCATATGCGTCCTTTCTAGGGAGATGATGAAACTGAAACCCTTTAAGAGCAAAATTTTCTGTGTTTTCCCCAGATCCTAACCATGTCTCCGTTAAGCAGATAACATCAGCCTTAATGAACCTTGCATCATTTCGTAGATCTCCAAAATGGCCATATAGACTCTGTATATTATGCAGAACTATTTTCTTTCCACACGAATTTAAAGATCGTGAAATGTTACCAAAAGTAACTTTTGTCATTTCATTTAAAGCTGTCTTAACTTCTGGATCAGCATATATATTTTTTCGTAATCGAGCTGAATCTTCTGTATCTATAAATAGACCAGCTTTTGAAGTAACCCTAGACAATGCAACATATCCCTGGCCAGGGGCAAATGCTCTATCTAAATTCACTACTACTTTGTCTGTTGTCATCCCCTGCACCTTATGAGCCGTGCATGCCCAAGATAACCGAATTGGAAATTGGTGACGTACCACTGTAGTTCTCTTGTCTTTTATCTCATCTTGTACTCTTTCTATGAACACTAGATTCCCATCCTTTGTTTTTTGTCCTGACTTTTTTCCAACTTCCTTATTATCAAAAACAACTCCCACAGCTTTAACGATTGTATTACTGTTTTCTTCAAACACAAATCGACAGATATGGCCCATTACTCCATTCACAAGTCCATCTTCTACATTGCAATTCCTTGTGAGCATCACTCTTGCTTTGATGGACAAGATCAGGGTGCTTGGAAGCCCATCACTTCTCGATTTTGTCATAGGTTTGTTTTTCAGTATTAATTTACCAGATGTTTTGTTCTTCCTATAATCTTTAGCATCGATTTCTAATAAATCTTCACAAGATTTCTTTAACATAGTGAGATTGAATGTGTTTACCTCCTCGTTGGTAGAAAACACATTAAGAACATCCTCTGGCCCTTCCCTGATACAGTCTTCTAACATAGATCTTTGCTCCTGTGTAAATGGCTCATCTCTCTCTTACACGAAGGAAATTAAGAACCTCAGCAAAAAACATATCATCTCTTTGTCTCATAATTTCTTTTAATTCAATGACCTTAAATAAGTCAAGCAAATAGTCCATAGGATATGCCATGTTTTCTTTATAAAGCCTTTCATCTTTTCGCTGCTTAACTGGAGGAAGCTGATAAAAATCTCCAACAGCTATAACACAGACTCCTCCAAATGGTTCTCTACATTTCTTAATTTGCACCAGTCTTTCATGTATGTAGTAGAGGAGTTTTTTGAACACCATTGATATTTCGTCAATGATAAGAATCTGAAGATCTCCTATCTTTACTCTCAATTCACTGAGACTTTGTTCTCCAAGTGGTTCATAAGGTAATGGAAGATACTTTGTTAATGAAAATAAGTGGTGAAGAGTATTTCCGCCAATGTTGAAAGCGGCCGTTCCTGTGAATGCTGCGAGAAGCACTGATATCCTCTCTGGGTCAGACATAATTCTTGAAAGCAAACGCGATGCTTCAAAATGAATAGCTTTAATGAGATGACTTTTGCCTGTCCCTGCACCTCCAGTTACAAATAAATGTATTGGTTCACATTTCTCTCCTGTAATCTTTGCTAAACACCAATCGCGCACCAAGTAAAATACTTCCCTCTGTGTTTCATTCAAACTTTGAAAAACAGGTATCATTTCTTCTCTAGAGATCGTGTTTTGTTGAACATGATACATGACATCTGCATTATGTGTATCACTGTCAATATCCGGTATAACATCCACACTATCGTCCTGCGTTACCGTGTTGTCTTTTTTTAGTGCTATACCTTCCCTCCTAAGAACCTCTGTTTCTGGACATATGCGAGACCATGCATCTTCTGGTTCACCATTCATTTCATATGCTTCCTGAGCAATGTCATTTACATCTTCATTTCTTGCATACCTTGAATGATTCATATCCACAACTGTCTTCACTGATTGTTTACGATTCCTGCCAGAAATTTTCACGTGACCAGTTTCATAAAAATCTTCATATAAATCAAACCCTGGTGGCTTCAACTGTGCCTCTGTCCAATACGGGAGAAAGAGTTGCAGAAGAGATTGATAATATTTTTCTGACATCTTTTCAACGTTGAATCTAGGATACCTTACAACAGCATGTTGTGTTCTAGTTCTTCGTTGCACGTAACCCTTTCCATTCTGCAATTCAAACACATTTTGATTTTCTGTCTTAGGAACTTGAGATTTAGCTAGCACTCTGAATTCAGAGCAGAAATCGGCAAGGCACATTTCATGAAAAATTGGATTATCCGGCCGGTTCATGTAACGCTCAATGATGTTTGTCATCCAAACTTCATTCTCGTCATCTTCTTCATCATTTATCTCTTCATCTTTTAAAGATCTCTTTTTCAACAAAGACAGAGGCTTACTTAAACGCACTGGGTTATCGCCAACGGGTACGAAAACAACTTTCCTAGAACATTCATTCATCTTCAAGTTACACACTCTATACACAGCTTCCTGAGCACTTACTTCTCTGTGATGCAAGTAAGCTGAACCAATTTTTTTCATTGTCTGTCTGGCATCATAGTTTCCTTCTTCGGCCTCAAATTTTGTTTGTTTAAGTAACATGCCCATTTCTCTTTCTGCCTTTGAAATATAGGAAACAATATAAACAATACAACTGAATGGATCCAATACAAACTGTATGTCCATATTAGCATCCCATGATTTTAACAGGCACCTGTTATACTGGTTGGTCCACACTTCATTTGGGCAGCGTTTAAGAATAATTGACCTTTTTGATGATAACATATTATGGGCATCTTCGTACAGTTCCTGAGTTAGCGACAGATCATCAAATAACTTCTCTGTTATAAGGATTTCTTCATCTCCATTCTGTATTTTATCCCAAACACTAACTAATATGTCCTTCGCATACGCCTTGTTTCCCATTGTTTCAGAATCAATTTTACAGTCATCCGAGTTTTCTTCATCTTGAACACTTGTAATGAAGGTCTTTTGAGATGGAGGCCTTGGGAAATTAAACCTACATTCTGTACCCTTCTTTTTACACGATTTTGAATGTTTCTTACTATGTTGTTGCACTTCCAAGACACTTTTTCTTAATTCTGCGTCAGAATTTTCTGTTGGTACAGCACATGTCACATATCTGTCAATGAAGTTACATACAGCTTCCACTCCATCAGAATCAATACTCGGTGCATTTTGAATCCAGTATAAACAATGCATGTGGGGGGATCCCCTCTGCTGAAACTCAACTCTTTGAAAAAAGTCTACTACCTTTCCTATTGGTTCAGCTGGGGAAAGTATGACTTCCTTGTGAAATATTTGAAATCTATGTTCAAACATTCTAGCCACTGTTACTGGATTTGCCCTTAAAACATCATTCTTTTCTGACCATTCCATTTGATCTGGGTTTCTGTCATCGTTCTGTTGTTGTAAAATGACTTTAACAGCATCATTCCATCTATATTCAGCTGCAGAAAACGAACAAAACCAAATTGGAATTCCCAACTGTCGCAGCATTGCAAAGAGGTCCTTTTGAGCAGCTGCCCAATAAGCAGGTGTTCCTCTAATCGGTTGCATAAATCTTACAGCATCATCATTTCTCAGCAACCTAGAAAGAGTAATTGGATCTTGCAACATTTCTAATGTAACTGATTTCCCACTAGTACATTTTGAAAGAGATTTTCTAAGTGAAATTTGTGTTTTCTCAATCACTTGATTCAATTCAGACATATACTGGCTAAAGAAAATGTAATTGGTATCTTTTGCGAACCTGTTATCTGCATTCATTAACCTATTGTTGAAGTACCTAGACAGTGTTAATTTTTCTGATCTTTCTTCATTCCAGGAAAATCGACCACTTGGGAAATGACAAGGAAAAGCTTTAGCTTCATTGCCAGGTTCCTGTAACATTCGAACTGGGTTTTTACCTTCGCCTGGTGCAATGTTGTACACATCATCAAAATAATGGTCT
>WFKH01011581.1:72331047-72345705 GCA_016163765.1 Magallana hongkongensis
AAATTCTGGAGTTGTCTTTCTTTGGGCATTTAAATTTCTTATAAGTTAATGTGTGGGTATATGTTTATGACATTTGTCCTCATTTTATCATACACAATTTTTGAGAGAAAAAAATTAAGAATTTAAATAAGGGATTTAAAGGGCTGTCGAAAAGCCCTACCTTTTTGTTGAAGACAAAAACAGGTCTAGTTTTATTTGCTACCATCAAACTATAACTTAGCATCCCACAAGGCATGTTACAAATTAGTATGAACTATCTAATGGCTACATAACAAGAACTATATGACAGAGACTTTCAATTCCAGTTAACAGATCGGTTTAATCTGGCAGTGCAAAGATAACAGAGAAATCAGAGTAGCTGTATCAGAAATCTCCAATTTTAACATCAAAATTCTCTATGCAACACCCATAACACAATAGCCTAGACAATAGTAACAAGAGACCTATGGGCCACAATGCTCACCTGGGCAACAATAGGCATCATAAAATCAGCTTAATGGAGTCCTAATACAAAATATCTGGACAATGTAGTATATTTACATCTACCGAGTATAATTCCCCATTTCTTACGGAAATTTATAGTTAATTCATAGCGTTTATTGATTGGTCGAAATCTACAGAGGCTGAAACTGACAGGAATAAAATATACATGCCCCGTTTATTGATTGGTCGAAACCTACAGCGACCTAAGAAAAACCATGGACTGCATGACATAACCATGATGATGTCAGACTCGAATTTCCTTAAGAGATGATCAGGCTGTTTCTTTTACCTAATGTACTGATGTACTGATGTACATTAACAGTAATTTAGTGAATTTTACTTACTTTTTACAATCAATTTATTAATCTGTTAAAAGAAAGATGTATATATAAACAATAAAATGCTTTCTTTGGTGATTCATTCTGGTTATCAGTGTGCGAAATTAACTTTTTGGTACCATAAACAATCGGTCCACAACATTTTCAAAATCTATAGACCTGAATGATTTCCTATAGACCAAAAACAACAACCAGTATTATTCTTTATTTGTATTGCAATTTTATTCAGGGTAAAATAACCTGGTACCTCACAGTAAAATCAGAGAGATAATAGGAACTCTTACTAGAAACACGGTGCAGGGTGCCCGGCTCTAAAAACCACACAAAGTGACACTGCCTTGTAATGATTATTTTGTAATACCAATCAAGTAAACTCAGAGTAAAGGAAAATAATATATTAAGTACCCTATTCCCTTGAATACTGTAGATAACACTATACAAAAGGAAAAAAAGCGCAGAATCTAAGACAACGTATACGTAAGGAAAACTGAACGGCAGCCATGAATTCCAGGCATGCAGTCTGATGTCATGAATGAGAAAACTGCGGTAAATGGTTTATGACTCGATTTTTTTGTTTTTCTCCAGATCTAGCACCTTGTGAATACTTCAGTTTGTCAAAATAAGACTTTTTGACTTTTAAATAGCACATGACACTTACATTTTGCTCTTATCTCAATGTATTTAAAAGCTATTGAGTAAAACGTTTTATCGACTAGAGGACAGGCTGCGTTCGTGCTATAGACAAGTTGGTCTATGAATATTCGCGTTACTATAGACCCGGCGTATTTTCTATAGATTTTGTCTATCGGTCTACCGTTAATTTCGCACACTGGGTTATGAAGGTAGCGATCATTGCAGAAAAATTTACGTAACCCGCTAACGCGGGTTACGTATTTTGTATTCTGCAATATCGCCACCTTCTACATCATATGTTTAAATAATACATGTTGATGGGATAAGATAATGTATAGTATAAATAATCCATTTCCCCTTGGATATTCTTATGTTTATAATCAAATCCCCTTCTTAACAGGATGATTTTGTAGTCATATCACATATTGAGCATCCCAGTTCACAACAAGATCCTAAACAATTGTTTATATATGGGATATATCATATAATCCTACATCAAACTCTGAACTCCTTGTGAGGCCCACGAATCGTCCAGTGACCAAAGTTTAAACAATTTAAAAGAATCAGCAAAAATGAGCAAATGTACTCATAACAGAAAAAAAATAGTAAATTGCAAGTAATACACGGAAGCGATGTCACATAATTAGAGGTATTGTATAGCATGCATCTGAAAATCATTCTGTGCAAATCTATAGGGACTGACTGCAAAGTTATAGTACAGTAACTAAATTCAATTAAATCTAAATAATCAAAATATCACAGACACTTCCATATAACCCCAAATTTAAACAAAAAATATCAACTGTACAGAATTGTTCAATAACTTGAACATGTTGAAGCAAGTTTGCTCCAATTGCATGGTTCTGCCTGTTTCTTGTTACCCCCCCCCCCCAAAAAAAAGTAATCTCCTCTATATAAACGAAAAATGAATAAAACAGTAGGTGTTAGAACTGCCTTATGAATCTATATTTCTTGTAAAAGCTTGTAAAGGTCAGTCTCTTGAACAAAATGATTTTGAAAAAAAATGCTATTAGTTTTGCTAGAAAAAGAAAAACCCAGAAAATTATGGATAATATATGAATTACAAATAAAATGAAATAATACTTATTAATGTAGATTTCATGAGAATGCATCAATTGTAGTACATAACAATTAGTACATTTCATCAAATGGTTGTATTATTGATTTCGCACAGGATGGCAGGGTTCGACACTAACGGTAGACCGGCGGCCCGAGTCCACCAAAAATTGGGAAGGTCCACCAATTGTTCAGGACCAGGTGGACCGTCGGTCCACTAAAATTTTAAACTTTTATTATGAAAATCAAATTATTAATGAATTATTTACGCAAATTCTTACATTGAAATTGACAACCAAAAATGAATAAATGAAGTTTTGTGATCGCGGTAACTTCACCAGAATTTCCTCATAAGTTGAAGTTATTCTGTCCTCTAAGTTCATGATTGTGTTCATTGGCAATAAGATAATAGTTGATTAATAAAAAGACATGTTTAATGCAAAATAAAAACTAAAACAATATTAATTTAACCAGTTGGCTATCCTCTACATAACGGTGGTAAGTGGGTCATTGGGTTGGACTAATACCCCTAAAAACACTGAAGTAAACTGGTAATGAGACAGATTTTTATTTGTCAGTTAGCTTACAAAATGATGAAATATTTCCTTTATTAGAGATATAAATACATTAAATAAATCAAATTTCAAATTAAATTAGCTTTTTATTTTTTCAAAAATAGTTTGATTTTTTATAAGCTGTTGTGGACATGCTTCTAATCCAATTTACACGTATTTTAAGTATAGTCTGTCCCAATATATTTAACAATATTTTAAATTTGAGTTTTGAATTTGTGAATATCATTGTTAACTTAATATATAAAATGAAGTCTCCCTGAGTTAATTCTCAAACTTCTTTCTATATTTTTTTCTGTTGGGGAGAAGTGAAACCTTTCTACAAAAATTGTGACCCAGTGAATATAATATGTTTTGCTATAGTGGAAATGATGATGATGTAGGAAAATAAAATAAATTCAGTAAAGTAGAAGATAACACATGTATGTGATCATATTAATTGCATTTAATAATTAATAAGCGTGAATAGCATGGAGTAAATTAATTCAACAAAACTTCCATCATTAATGAAGGACCTTCATTGAAGGTCCACCAGAAATTGTGAAGGTCCACCAAAAATTCTTGACCAGTGGACCTGCGGTCCACCAAAGTAAAAAAGTTAGTGTCAAACCCTGGATGGGATGCTGTTACATCGCACCGTGCACCAACTCTGCCTAACTTCCCCTCATGCATCAAAAATTTTCTGGGGAATACACGGTCACCGAAACCATATATTATAACATTTTAATTTTGTGAATTAAATGTTTTCCTTTGTAAAATTAGATCCCAAATGTGGCCCCAGCCTACTCCTCAAGATTTTGATTTTGTAAAATCACTTAATTAGAAAATGGGAAATTACACACCTACAAAATGGGTCCAGGGGCATGAATACAATGTATGTAATGTATTTAGCATGCAAAAAATAAACAAATAATAAAAACCCCAAAATTTAACGAACCAGGAAAAAAATCAGATATAACATGATACAAAAGAAAAATAATATTTATCGTTTACACATTTGATCAAATTAAACACAAATTACATTTTACAGACTGATCAATTCTTTCCAAAAGAAAAGAATGTGTTTAGGGAGAAGCAAGTCTATGATATGTATTTTGTAAGATTTATTAACTTAGAAATAGTCTCTCTCTCTCTCTCTCTCTCTCTCTAAAATTCTTTGATGTTAGTTGATAATTGTCAAAATATCACAAACATGACATCGATACAAAATGCTGCGCTAGTCCCAACGGTAGCACCGTAAAACATATTAAAGAAAAAGAAACAATAACACACAGAACAGTGAAATATTTCGGATTCTAATATTTAATGACCGTTTCCAATTGTTTTAGACTATCAACGTCGCTGAATCTGCTATTTGCATATAGGTTATATGTAGGCTTCTCCTCTCGGTATGGCGCGAAAAAATCCAACCCCAAACGAATGCAGAAAAACTGTGAATACTTACGATAAGAGAGAGATCGTATCTGGGTACTCTTTATCAAACTTTCACTGTCAAGTGTTATAAGGTATTCAGTGTCTTTTACAAGCAAACAACTTCTTGCAATGAATTGAAAACAATATTACAGATGGTAAACTAACTGCGCAGTAACAGCTTCGATATAATGGCGTCAGTCCAAAATAGTAAACTGGTTCTCAGTCATTGGTGTTAAGATAACTCGTACAGAGACAAACTCGTATACAGGTTAACTCGTATACAAAAAATTCCCGTATTAAAAATTCCCAAATACAAAACGATGAAAACCGACATAAAATGACATATATAAAAAAAAATCTGAACACAATTACTTGAATACTAGCCTAATATATATTTGTTCTAAATACTCGCCAAATATATAATCTTATCGAATATTTCTAATAGCGGCCTAATTTTAAAATGTACATGCACGATTATCTAAATGATTTATTGATTGTACGTTAATAGTTGACATCATGCATTCTATTATATGCTTTTGTGAAATCCACCTATATATGCAATGTATCTTCTGAATTGACGGTACTATATATTCACGTTAATTTGATTGTGTAAATTTTCACAGATTACTGTTTAGATTATAAAAATGGACATATATTTAATAGAACTAACAAAATAATATGTTTTACGGTGCGACCGTTGGGGCGAGCACATCCTATGATTAAATAATTATGTATATACTATATACGTATAATTATAATAAAATTAAAAAATAACTCATGGATTTACAAATGGATACAAAAGAAGTAAATGAATTTAAATACAAATTAAATACAATATATCTTCTTTTCATTATTTATACTTTTACGCTACAGTATATTCGCAATACTTTGACTTTTTATTGATTTATGATTTTATGAGTACTGTAGAAATAGTTTAATCTAGGATACAATGTCGTTGAATAATAAAGATATTAACATAATGTTCAATTCAGAGGGTTTTTTCCCCTTAATTTTTAAAAGTGATTGTAACGTCAGTTCACCTTGGCATATAAGGATCATTTATAGCGTTGTCTGGTAGGCTTGATGTGTAAAAAAAACCCATGTTCTCATTCGTTAGCTTTTGCAAGATTTCGAGAGGATTTCAGATTTCGGTTATTCAATTTAAAATATTACAGTTAGAGTGATTTTCCCTTATTTCAATCGCAACTTCTCGGAAAAACGCCTCGAATGTATTAACATCACAGGATGTTAGACTTTTATACAAAAATGGAGTCAGTCGCTTCCCATAAAAATATCGGCTAGACAGCCTTGTATGTCGCTTCTGTGGTATATTTTAAGGTATATCATTGACTTTAATGAAGTCTAACCCACATCTCAAAAGATCGTAAAATGTGTTGAATTTATATCAAGTTTTATAAAAAGGGGGGTTGTCATGGACGCCTAGGTAATACCTTCGAGGTGTTTTTCCGAGCTTGCCGGAAAGGCCCGAGGAGTTGCGATTGCCCCTTATTTAAACGTGATTGTGACGTCAGAGTTCGGTTTAGTGTCGCCTGGCTCTTTAAAATCTCTCCTGATAAATAAAACTACGCGTAGTATACTGTTTTATTTACCTAAATAGCATGACGTTCTTGAAATTACACACTTTATCTAGTTTTCAAAAGTTTTACTTTGATTCTCGCGAGAACGTGAGAAGGACATTTGCAATGCTTGGAATTGCATTGTGGGTCGAAATTTACTGACGCTGTAAAATTCTGTCGGACAAGTTTACCTTTTTAAAAAAGCTTACCGTCTTTAGACCAAACTCTACACAGAAATGGTTATCAAAGGAAATTTTAATTTTTTTTTTTTTTTTTTTATAAATTTCGCTTTCCTCTACATGCAATTACGTGTGACTTTTTATACAGATATAGATACATATCAAATACAGATCATTTATTTCTTATTCAGAGTCCAGAACAGATCTAGTTATTAGGGTTTTCCGTTTTCAACGGAAAACCCTTCTGTTATTCTACTGTTTCTTTTTATTATTTTTTTTCCCGCAAATTTTGTGCAGCCCATTTCTCGAACATTTTCTGACCGATTGATATGAAACTTTCAGGGTATGTAGATAATGTTAAGGTCTAAAAACGGTTTTTTCAAATATTAAAAATTCACTTCCGGTTATGAGTTATTGCCCTTTAATTGAAAATTGGGGGGTCTTTTGTCCAGAGTTGATCTCGGGAACTACACACGATAGGTGCATGAAATTTGGCGAAATTGTAGCTAACGTGTTGTACTTTTGCTAGCATGAAATTCTGGTAAATTACTCTTTTAGATTTTGAGCTATTTGTCGCCAAAGTCTAAGGTTTTTTTCGGGGCTGAAAATTTGTTGTTTTTTGTATTATAACTTTTAAACTAAGCATATTTTGTTAAGACATGTAGAATAAAAGTTGTGCAGAATAACGAGGGCTTTCAGATGAAATAAAGAAAAAAGGGCTGGCCCCTATAATTAGGGGTCAGCAGTTCATACACGTCTTTTTCTGATTGCTAAACATTTTATAACTTTATGAAAAAAAAATAATTAGATTACTTTTAATAAAATAAATTTTGTCATTTGGTATGAAATTAAACAAGCTCTGTGCTATATTTATTTGTAATTTCATAAAACAAATATGCGAGAATCGTACATGAATGAGTTAATTGTCTACATAGACACACAAGCGAACAATGCCGTTTCATGGCGTAGCATTTATTGTTACTGTTGTGATTAAATTTCACGGTTTTATTCTGTTTATCTATATCATTTATAAATGCAATGAACATACACAACTACTTATTTAAACGTGCTATGTGTCCGCGCAGAGCAAATCTGTGTCGGGGCCTCCCTGTCATAAACAGTAACGAACGGCATTGTCATCGAGGCCGAAACGCAGAGGGGAAGTTGTGTATTTTTTCGTTTATGTTGTACGTTCACATGCACTTTCAATCCGCAGAGAAGCACATGAACATGCACAGGGAACACTTCTTTGTATTTGTATAAGGAGGGATATATTCTTCTGACTTGTTATTATTGTTTACGAGGAAATTCTGACTGTCACAGTACTGTCGGCAGATGTTTACGTTTCCACTGATCAGCTGTTCATAAGCCGATAAGAGTTACGAGTAATAAAAGAGAAAATATGGACATTTTAAAAGTGTGATTATGTGGATGTTACTGAAGAAGGTAAGTCTTTTTACTCATTTTAAAGTTCCTTTTCTTTAGTGGTTAAAATGTCAGCTAGCATGTTAACTGGTTAACAGGTTAACATTTAGCCTAGATGGGTTACTGTCGTTTCGCCCCAAAGCCAAAGCGCCCCATGCACGAGCGCCCCAAATTTTTTTTGGAGCGCCCCAATTACGTTTCACAAGCGCCCCAAATATATTCACGAGCGCCCCAAAATATCTTTCACGAGCGCCCCAAAGTAAAATTATCATTAAACCTTACGTCTTGGATAATTTGCACGAGCGCCCCAAAATTGGATTGTCCAATTTTTTACTAAAATTAACGTTTTCACGAGCGCCCCAAAAGGGTTTTCCTGATTAGTCTTAATATTTTCGATGGAATCTCAATGAACACATACTTGAGATCAGTTTCCCGAGCGCCCCAAAATGTGCCACCTTGATTTTGCTTTAAATCTTGTTGGATTATTTTCACGAGCGCCCCAAAGTTGCGTACGATTTGTAAAAACTACATTTGGATATCACTTTCACGAGCGCCCCAAAATAAGTTTATCTAAGTTTGCTCTCAAATCAGCATTCTATGTTGCTATAAAGTTAATATCTGACTACATGTATTATAATTATTTTGAAACCTGATTTTGCAATAAAAATGTATGTTGGAGACTCTCACTTTTACGTAAAATATGCATCATTTACACGAACGCCCCAAAATTGGATTGTTCGATTTTGAACTAAAATCAACGTTGGTGTATTCCCAAGTTTGGATTATTTTCACGAGAGCCCCAAAATGGTTTTACTTATTAGTCTTAATTAATCTTCGATGGAATCTCATTAAACGTACACTTTGGAGACAGTCAATTGGGTAGATAATTGCCATATTGTTTGATAAAGATCAATTTCGATGCTCATGCTTTGATCTTTGTATAAAAAAAATAACAGTTAACGGAAAAATTTGTCATCGTTTTATATCAGCGTTCGTAATTTTTGTTTAAACGTGGGGCGCCCATAATATTCTAAATATTGTACAGCGAAACTTATTTTGGGGCGCTTGCAAAAAAATTCAATCATGAATAGCAATTTGGTGCACTCGAAAAATATACATTTAAAATATTATATATCGAAACTAATTTTGGGGCGCTCGTAAAAAAATCAATCATGAATAGCAATTTGTAGCACTTGAAAAAAAATGTACATTACATTCATAATATCATGATTAAATTATTTACGTACAAGCACCCCAAAATCACTTTCGCTTACAGTATTAATTTGAATGTTATTAGCAAATTTTTCCGAGGGCTACAAATGGTTAATCATGATTAATTTTGTTTTTTACGAGCGCCCCAAAATAAGTTTCGTTATATAATAAAACCAACATTTAGGGCGCTCGTGAGATCTACTTGGGGCGCTCGTGAAACGTAATTGGGGGCGCACGAAGAAAAATTTGGGGCGCTCGTGCATGGGGCGCTTTGGCTTTGGGGCGATGTGACCAGCACCCGCCTAGATGTAAGTACGTACGTGCACACTGTCACTGATGTATGTTATTTTTTTAGTCCAGACAATATCTATAAATCCTTTTAAGAGTATTGAATCCCAAATGTTCTACCTTTCACTTTTTTTTTTACTAGAATTTTGTTTGAATTACTATTCAATCTATTGACAAAAACCACATGTGGCGAAAGTCATACATACAGTATACAAATACTTGCGTGCGACCAGTTCTCGCCGAGTACCATATCTCGCCAGTGGATTGTGACGTCATTTTATCAACACATAAAATTGTATACGAAAAATGACGTCACAATGCACTGGCGAGAAATGGTACTCGGCGAGAACTGGTCGCACGCCAGTATAGTTAGTACATAGATTTTCTTATGTTAAGTGCATCATGTATGAAGTTACAAATATTTCTTATTTTTTAACATCTGCTGGGTTAAGAATTTTATTAAAATTACAGAGTTAGATGTTTTTGTTATGGTGTGGGTGTTTGTTTACTAACGTGTAATTTTTACATTGTGTACTGGATGTTTAGACTCGCTCGAGGTTCATGGGGGACTGGCAAGGATGACCGAATTTATCTATTTAAAAAAAAACAGATTGTGAATTTTCAACTCAAAATTCAAAGCGGGGTCTATTTAGAAACATATATTCTTGTGAGGAAGACTCCAAATATAAACATAATATCAATTAAATAAAATTGTATACTTCATAGTTAAAACATGACTTTAATATTTTACTGATGCTGATCATTGTATCATTAGAGAGGTTTAGCAGATCAACGGGTACCCGGTACATGTATTTGTACATGTAGGTACAAGTTAGAACTATATATGCGTACCACTGTACCAGTTCACATAATTTTTCTTGTTTAGCAGTTATTATGTGTACTTTAATTGTCCTTGTTAATGTTTGAAATGGAAATTTTTATATTCTCTCTTGTTAATCTGACTACTGGCAGTAGTGGCGTGCGAGCAGTTCTCGCAGAGGACCATTTCTCGCCAGTGCATTGTTACATCATTTTTCGTATATAATTTTATGTGTTGATAAAAATTATATTGGTACTCGGCGAGAACTGGTCGCACGCCAGTATTGATTAATTACAGACAAAAACTGAAGGTTGCAAGTGTTATTTTTTATTGAACACCATTGTTTAAAATAATTCTTTATATATGTGACGGTCAGATCGGTTTGAATACAGGCGCCAGATAGCTCAGTTGGTAGAGCACCAGACTAGAGATTCAGGGGACCCAGGTTCAAATCCTGGTTCGGTCCTTCATTATTTCTCCCATCCCGTTACAATATTGGTGCCATGACCAACCCCTGGAACTGACAGGTTAACTCCTGCCAGGGGAAGAGCCAGGGGTGATCTTTGAGGGTGAAGATCATTTAAGGGGGGAGGAATGTGACGGTCAGACTGGTTTGAATACTGGTGCCAGATACATGTAGCTCAGTTGGTAGAGCACTTGACTAGAGATTCAGGGGGCCAGGTTCGAATCCCAGTCTGTTCCATCATTATTTCTCCCATCTTGTACATATATATCAGATATATAACAGATGATTTTTTTTGCAAGATGCAATAAGTGTATTAAAACCTTTACTTTACAACACAATACATTTAAGTGACAATTTATGTTTCTTAATATTATTTGGTGTGGTTTTCTTGACAGCGTCACATTC
The DNA here is from genome assembly GCA_016163765.1 of Magallana hongkongensis. Classification (NCBI taxonomy): domain Eukaryota; kingdom Metazoa; phylum Mollusca; class Bivalvia; order Ostreida; family Ostreidae; genus Magallana; species Magallana hongkongensis. Next base: position 72,341,936 of record WFKH01011581.1, read on the forward strand.
AAGTCAGTGTCAGCTAAATTATGCATAAACAATTTACCTGCTCCTAAATCACAAACTTTCTTATTAGTGGATTCAGCTTACCGCTGATTGGCTGCTGTTGCAGCAGACTAATAAAATATGCACGGACAAAACACAATGAACTTATCAGAGAATGAAAAATTCATCGAGTTACTTTCTACTGTTGGAATTTGGTTATTTTTTTTAAATGTATACTTGTGACAAAACATGTTTGTGGTACATAAAGCTGTAGCTTTACGAATAAAATTTGGGTTAGACCATATATAGCTATCATGCAAGTAAACAATAATTACCAAAAACTTGCAATTTATGGCGCACGAAATATACGCTAGTTTTAAACAGATTGACATACATGTATCGTACCACATTCTGTGAAAAATAATTTATTAAAAATTCTTCATTAAGTTTACTCATACATGTTTTATGCCTATTACACATAGTATTGTTTTTAAATCATGTAATTTATAAGAAAAGAAACAAAAACCCTTGCTAAATTTATTTGCAAAAAAAAACCCCAGTAGAATTCATGAAACATTGCATACCAGAAGCTAATACATGTATTTTGACGTTCGGATGGGTAATATTCCTTTGTAGTTTACAAATTGAAATACATGTATTGACTGTTGCACTACAAGTAATAAACTCTCTCTCTCTCTCTCTCCTCTCTCCTCTCTCTCTCTCTCTCTCTCTCTCTCTCTCTCTCTCTCAATTTGATATGTGTCTATACCTAAGAAAATTTTTTAATATTATATTATGACTTGATATGCAAATTTTTGATCTTGTACTGCCTAAATGTTAATGTCATGTATTGGGATATGTCATACTTATTACACTGCATGGTCAGTGTATTTTTTCCAGAATACTATGCATATGTTAATGTATAAACACAGCTATTACTTGTACATGTATGTTAACACAGCTAATTATTTTTTTTTTATTTCAGCTCAAAAAGGACTTTTGTTACCACATGGCACCACATGGCTTTTACCTGTTGATTCTTGTGGTTTCAGCTCTTGAGGTTACCCTGTCACCTCTACCCACATGCATATTCCTTGTGTTCTACAGACTATTTACCGGTAATTCAAATTAAATCGGATAATGCATAAACAATAATGGAACTTTAAGAAAGCATCATGCCTTGTTGTGGTTTCTGTTTGATAAGACATTATGAAAAACAAAATTAAGGCTGTTTAAGAAATTCATAATTGTTGTGAAAATTTGTTTTTCAATAAAAGTATGCAATTATGTTTCCTTTATTTTTTATTTTAATAAAGATATTTAGATGTGTTTACATAATTGAAAAATCACCCACCCCCCCCTTCTATCCAATTGTCTCCATTAAGATTACATGTAGGATATGTAAATGTACATTTGACTTTGAAATAACATCTGCTATGATAATTACTTTTGAAATAAACAAGAAACAACCTATTTCTACCCTTCTAAGGTATATATGCATAAAAAAAGTAGAAAAACATGTCAAATTTGAACATTTTTCATGGAAATCAACTCTGTCTCCAGCTACCGGGCTGTGTTTGAATTTAATTTTAATTTAAGGCAGATGTCTGACTTGTAGATCTTACTGTTTTAGCATGGTTAGAAGGAGACTAGAAATCAGAATAGATTAGATATTCACTAAATATGATTGTTAGCTTACTTTTTTTCATGAAAAGTTTAAACAAGAAATCACATGCAGGACAGCATGTCTATTTGTTAATTAAAATGGTACAAATCATACAATAAACAAATAAAGATCAAATTTTAGAATCATTGATGATTGTTTTCAAATATGTGTGAGAAATGACTCAAGGAAATTGCCACAAGTTTCATAAAATTAGGGAAAAAAATTTAAACCATGAACTTTTAAGAAAATCAAAAAAAGGGGGGGGGGGGGGGGTATACATGTAATGGCATTTCTAAGTGATGTGAAACTTTTATCATGATAATATCATGTAGATGTATGCTGTATTGAATAAGGTTTCTTATCAAAGGTGGATGAACAACAATTGACCACTAAAAGGTCAGGTAAAGATGTTTTACTATGGAGAACCCTATAAATCTGTGTTTACTAAAGGAAATTGGAAATGGTGGGTTCACTTAAATGGCCATTTTTTTTATTAAACCTCAATGGAATTGGCAATATGTGGTATACTTTTTCTCAGAATTGCATTAGCTTTCTTATTTTAAGACATTAACCATCTTTTTATAAAATGTTAGTGTACTAAGTTAAAGGTACAAGGGACAGTTTCGGATAAAGTACCATCAATATTTTTGTACAATTGAGAGTGACTGTACTTGAAGGTTTATCAGTGTTGCGTAGATTCATGAAATGAATTTTAATAGAGGGATGTCTCTTGTTGGAATTGGTAAGCAATATTAAGGCCCCTAATATTAAGTACATGAGAAGCAGTAATAAATTGTGAAACTTGCGGCTATGACTGTTGTGTTGACTTTACACAGTGAAATTGAAGGTTACAAACGGGAGGTTATATAACCCGAAATGTAGGTGGATGGGACATTATATACCTATTTAGTGGGTATGAGGACAATAGCAAGTTTATTGTCCCCCAAGACAGCAGCTATTTCACGAGGCAAAGCCAAGGGAAAAAGTTGCTGTGGAGGGGGACAATAAACTTGCTATTGTCCGAATAGTCAGTTAATTGGTATTTTATTATACCGAATAAAACTTTATTTGTCAGCGATGCAGAATTTCTTGATGATTAACAAATTAGAGTAATCAAACTTTGTATTTAATGCGGCGATCTCAGATTAGGTCAGAGATTTTCCGCGTTTAAAAAGGAGGGAAATCGAATTCTACCGATGAATGGTTTTGATGACTATTCACCATGGGCAGAGAGCATGGATACTATTTCAAATTAGATAAAAAAAAGCATGTTTTTGCGGGCGCCTTCTAGTAATCAGTTTGTCCGTCTGTCTATCCAAGATCGCTTGACCGGAGCATAGCTTCTCTCCCCTTGGCCCAATCTGGCTCATACCTCATCCACAGGGTTCCTTTGGGTAAAGGATGTGCAGTGACCTTGAACCATGTTTTTAGATATAAGGTTAAAGTCATAGCAGAATATATAAAATCCTTGTCTGGGGCATATCTTCTCTCCCTTTGGTCCAATCTGCCTAATACTAACAGAGTGTCTCTATGGTTAAACGATGTGCAGTGACCTTGAATGAAATTTGTAGGTAAAGGGTGAAGATCATATCGGATCATGCAAAAATCCTTTTTTCAGAGCATTTATACTTTCCACTTAGCACTATTTGGCTCAGACTTCACTTAAGCAGAGCTTTTGAGTAAAGGGTGTGTAGTGACCGTGAACCTATTTTCAAGGTAAATTGTGAAGGTCATAGCAGAATTATATATAAAACTAGACTCTTGTTGCTATAGCAACAAAAAGGTCTTCCGTTTCTCATGTATAAATCTGTAAAAAAAAAAAATGCATTTCTCTTATAAAAAAAAAGGATATATTCGATACTGTGATGAATCTTTCAGCAACTTTTTCTATGTGAAAAAAAACAAAACGAGAAAAAGTCGTTTTTAAAATTTGCTCTAACGACCGGAAGTTACGCCGGATCAACCGTAAACATATCTTCATACATTGTTCAATTTTCCCTCAAAGTTTGGATGCTTAAGCATTTGTCAGTTATGAGATCTCGTTGAGAAAAGGTTTATTGTCTCGGGACAGGAAGCGGACAAACAGAATAGCTTAATGAAAAAAATGTTAATATATCTTAAACATTTC
>WFKH01011581.1:72348135-72376278 GCA_016163765.1 Magallana hongkongensis
GATATTAAGCGTCAAAGTCCTGAAGCGAGAGCCCGAGTAGCTCAGTCGTTATGGTCGTGGACAGTGCCCAGGCGACCCGGGTTCAAGCCCCGAGTGCCGAAAAATTTTTTTTCGTTTTTTTTGCGTAGACTCACAATTTTATCTTTAAAACGATGAGTTTTATCTCATTTATTCAAAAATCGGACGGAAGACCCACTCGTTGCTCGCAACGAGATCGCATCTAGTTATTATTCTTTTTTTTCTTAATATTTTTCTTAAAATTCAAATATCTCGAATATGCTACAACGGATTTTTATGAAATTTTCACGAATAATACAAAATATCAAGGTCTTTTATCATGTGCATTTTTGTTGATGACGTCACTTCCGGTCGGCCGTTATGCTCGTTGTTTTTTTGAAAAAGTGATTTTGTCCTCCCTTTTTCTCTAAAACGATTAAAGATAGAACATTGAAACTTTTGGGAATAATAAATTTTTGAATTCCTAGGAACAATCAGGTTAAACCATGATCGTCCGTCACTTCCGGTCCGCTCAAACAGCATTTTTAGAAAATTGTGTTTTTCAAATTAATAAATTTACAATTTCTTTTCATCAGAATGTTTTAAACTTATCAATATGAGCAGGTCGTCCGTCACTTCCGGTCGTCACCGGAAGTGATTCCAAAATTTCGATTTCTAAAGCATATACGTTTTGTAGACATTTTTGTAGTGAATACAAAACTAAAAACCGTTTTAATATCGGACAATGCATGGCAGAGATATTGCAGTTTAAAAATGACCTTTCAGGAAATCTCAATTTTGCAATGTACGTCCAAAAATTAGTTTAAAAGGAAGTTAATATGGTATCTCGTACCAAATGTCAACATTTTAATTAAACCCTATCATTTATTCATAATCAAACGGAAGACCCACTCGTTGCTCGCAACGAGATCGTGTCTAGTTTATCTTATGATTTTGTTGCAATAAGTAAATATGATATTGCAGCTGGTTTGGTTGCGTAATATAGATACGACAGATCGCCGCATGTGGTGTGGGTTTGTTTGTAAAAAAAACCACACCATAAATATTCCTGTTTCAAACAGGGAATGAAATAAAAAAGAGTATAATTTATTATATTTAAGGAAATACTGTTTATAAGTTGTTTTATATTTTATATTTTAAAAAGCGATCTAACTATAGCTATGAACCTGTGAGGATGTTCAAAATCTGTTTATAGCAGAAAAAAAAATATCTTATTTTTGCACTCTAAAATTTTCTTCGATTTTTGTAACCGTGATGAGTTAGTGTATTACAAATGCATCACTACCTATTATGTAGAGAAATACTGAGTATACATATAAATTGTGATGTTGCAAAACAATTATTATTGGTTTTGTTTTTTTGTTTTTTGTTTTTTGTTTTAAATTATACTTTACTTCATTTCAACAACAATACCCATTTACTAATGCCAGATATCCCGGGAATTAGGAAAGATGACATCATTATTATGAAAACAACAGAACAAAAGTAATTTATAACAGGTTTTTCAAACGCTTTACCGTATTTTTAAACATAGCCATGTTTGAAAATTCTAGCATGATATCCGTATCCCTGTATAAAGAATTTTTTACAAATTGTTTTAATTTTAAACCATCTTGACAATCGTTTTTCATTCTACATCCCATTTTAAATTTGTATATCTTAAAAGCTAAAAAGATATAATTGTATTATAAAACAATACTTTTGGGTTGGTTTCAAAATAAAAACCAAATACAACATGTTTCCATTTAACATTTAAAGCATTGTTCAAATTATGCAACACCCGTTTGACATTATCACAATCAAAAATGAGATGCTTAATATCTTAATTTGAGATGTCACAATAGTCACATTTTGCATTTTGTCTTAGTTTACATTTTTGCAAAAAAGAACTGGTATCTAAAATATTGTTAAGCAGGTTGTAGTTGAGTTCACTTAAACGCTTGTCATACATGTTCTTTATCTTGTTTGTACAGATGATTGGCCAATATTCTTTATTTACACAATATTTTCTGCCTTAATATGATTTAAACTTTCTTGACAAAATATTTCTGTAGAAAAATTACACTTTTTCTCCAAGATACAGTGAACACCGTTATGAAAATTGAATGGATTAACAAAATCTGTTCTAGTAGAAACATAGCATTTCATATCAAACAACAAACTCTTTTTCTTAATTACATTTCGAATTATATTATACTCACACAACCAACTGGATCTATTTAACAGAATATCTGAAAATTCCTTTAGTGATTCGAACACACCATTTTCATTAAATACATTTTTTACATACAAAATATTACTAGCTATCCAAGTCTTAAAATATAATATTTGACCCTTGTTTTGAAACAAATTATTATTCCACAATGGCTGCTGTGCAAACTTGACGTCTGATAAATTCGATACATTTATTGTCTTTTTACATTCGTTAAAGTAACTAAATATTTCTTTATTAGAAATGGGCAATTTAGATATTAGAGTAAAGTCTTCGGTTTTTATTTCAGACAGTGTGAGTAAATAATTTAAATCTATTTTCATTACATTCAAGTAGCTGTTTAAAATATTGTTAATGACATTTGATTCATCAGTCATTCGTTTAACCATGATGCTTTAAGGGCCTTTAGTTTTAGCTCTATATCTACTAAACATATATCACCATTTTCTTGTTTTCCTATTATTGTATCTCTCCTGATTCTATCACGTTTATTCCATATAAAATTAAAAATACTATTTTTCATTTTTTTTTCATCAAATCGTTTTCTGGAAAAGGTAAGATTGAACCAACATAGATTAATTTTGAAATGGCTAAGGAGTTCACAACACATGTTTTTCCAAAAATCGTTAATTTTCTTTTTTTCCATGATTCGAATAATCGTTCCATATGTTCATAGATTTTAAACCAATTAAGATTATAACATTGTTCCTTGTTATGTCCAGTGAAGATACCTAAACAACGAACAGCATTATTGGTAACACCAATATTACAAACTTCTTTGTACCTGTCTTTGAGATTTCCTAAGAGTATGCACTGTGTGTTTTTTTTCTCATTAATTTTTATCCAGCATGATTGCAAAAATTGCCAACAGTTTCGATTGCTTTTTCTAGTGACTTTATATTTTTCAAAGCTAGGGTTACATCATCTGCATGTTGTGATTTTTTTTTTATTTCCGTAGATGTATTATTAAAATGAATGACTTAAATTTGATTATTTGTTTTCAGTTTCAAAGATAATATTTCTGCTATGAATAAATACAACAAAGCTGAAAAAGGACAACCCTGCCTTATTCCTCTAGACATCGAGCAAATTTTTGAAACCCAACCATTATTTTTAATTCTAAAGATTGGATTTGTATACAAAATTTTTACCCAGGCAATACAGTTATCCCCAAAATTAATTTTTTTAAGAACGGGAAATAAAAAATTCCATTCCACCGAATCGAACGCTTTTTCAAAATCTATAAATAAAAGAATACCATCATTTGCATGTTCCATGCAATATTCATAAATATCTAAAACAACTCTAGCATTTATTCCAATAAATCGCCATCTGATGTATGCATATTGCTCTTTGCTTATACTTTTTATCTATAACTTTTTGTAATCTTCTTGCAAAAATGAAGGCTATAATTTTGTAATCTGTATTTGTTAAACTTAACGGTCTATAGTTTTTTAGATCGGTTTTATCTCATTTCTTGAATAAGAGGGTAATAAGAGAAATGCTTTGTGAAAAAGACATTTCCTGATTATAAAATACAGATAATAATACTTCATAAAATAAAGTGCCAATATGACTCCAAAACATTTATGGAATATGCATGATATTCCATCTACACCCGGAGACTTGTTATTTTTCATGTTGAAAACCGCTTCTTTACATACGTCTATTGATGGTAATGTATCGAAGTTTTGTTTTTCATTTTCATCTAGTGTTGGGCAATGAGTATCATGTAAATAGTTTAATATGTTATTAACTTTGATTGACTTACTTTTACATAGATTTTCATAAAAATTACACATTTCGTTCAAGATTTTAGAGTTTAAAGAAAACTTTTTCTTTTCCAGACAGAGGAAAATATTTGTATTTCATTCACCTTGTCCTATCCACCGAGCTTTCGACCTAATTTGTGCAACTTTTTCTATTCGATTGTACATTTCATCTAATTCTTTTTCAAGTGTTCTTTATTCATTCACATCAATAAGGCAATTGGAAGATTTTCAATTTTTTAAATTTTGTCTTCAGTGAGCTCTATCCTAACTTTATATTATTTTTTATTGTTTTGCGTAATTTATAGAATATTCTCGGATGTTTACTTTAAAAAGTTCCCATCTTGAAATTGAATCTATTGAATTATCTAATTTATTTAATATATTAATAATTCCTATTTTATATTCATCGTGTTCAAGGTGAGAAATGTTTAATTTTCAATACCCCGAACCTCGTTCTAATTGGTTAAAATCAACACTTGCTTTGAGATATCTATGATCGCTCATTCTCGTGTTTTTGTGATGTGTACTTGGAATGCGTCTGATAGTCATATTTTTCGTCGACTCTAAAATTTCGCTACTAACAAATACGTAATCTATTCTGCTCTTAGGGCAGTTATCTGCATTGCACCACGTAAAACCATTTTTATCAGGATACTTATGTTTCCAAAGATCAACAAGATTTAATTTATGTAAGATTTCAGATAGGCAAGTCTGTGGTTTATCTTTTTCCTTTTCAAAACTACAATTAAACTACCCGAGATGTACAATATTCACCGAGCCGGAACTACAATTTAAATCTCCACACAAAAATACTTTACTCCCCTGAATTGAATGCGTAGAAGTCAAGGAACTAAGTCTATTAAAAAATCCTATTCTCGCATTGTCTGTATTTGGTGCATAAACATTAATATAAGTGATAAAAGTGTCGTCTATTTTTACATTAACTAAGGTGTATCTAGCATCATCAGACTTATGTACATTGAGAATATCTACATTATGTTCTTTACGAAATAAAATAGAGACTCCTCTACTATATGGAGAGTCATTGCATGTATACAGTTACCATTCCATCTGGAATATAAATTTTGTCTATAAAATGAGTTTCTGCAACAATTCTACATCAGATCTATTCTGTTCTAACCATACATAAAACTTATTTATTTTTTCATATGAGTTCAACCCTCTGACATTTACAGATATAATATTTAAGTTATGCATAGGTAAGTTCAATTATTCAAGTACAATTGTTTATGTAATAATGACATATATGATAACGTATCTATTCTATAGTCTCGGTATTTTTAATTGTGCTGAAGCTACTTAAGGAAGACTGCAACAGTTTATTTCTCTTCCTCAGAGCTCTCGGAATCAGAGTTGCATCCCGAGACGTCGCTGTCGGATGCAGTTCTGAGTTCCTTCAACATCTGCACAATATTACGCTGCCGCGATTGTTCACGGTTGTCTTGTTTCTGTTTTCGATTAGCGCTATCCCTGAGTTTTCGTTTTGTAACTTTTTTGGAGATTTTTTTTTCAAAAGAACTCCAAGAGGATTTGATCCGGGCCAGTGTTCTGGTTTCGTATTTTGAGTCCCTTTGCGGTCCAGTCCTGACCCCCATTCGTTGTTATATGTCGCCTCAACGAAGGTTGTGGATTGTTTGGCGGTCCGCAGTATTTCCTGGAAGATTGGTACTTGGACGCACTTATTTTCAAGAATTTCTTCCATAAACGCAATTTTTGTCGACTCCTTCTGTTCATTCGTTTTGATTTTTTCCCATGACGAAGGGCGGAGAGCGCGTCAGTAGCGTCTTTAATGATGTTTGCGGATTCAAGATCCCCACATCGTACCGCTTTTGTTTACTGAAAGGCGTGTTCAGCAGACTTGTGTTTAATGCCAAATAAATCCAGCTCACATGAAAAAAATTAGAGAACACGTCTTCTCCACAGAAAGGGGTTAACAGTTTCTGCGGTTAATAGTGAGGACATGTTTTGTCACCAGGAGTATATTCTGGTTGTTTCCACACTTTGCAACAAGTCTCGGATGTGCATCTTGATCTGGTGTTGTTAGTTCTCCAGCAGTTGGTGCAGATGAAGTTTTCGGTTGACCATAATGAAAAACTATGCATTGAACACCTGCACAATAATTAATTCTAGGTAAATATTAACCGTCAGCAAAGATTCAACAAACATAAAGCGAGTGCCATTTAGAATGCTGGTCATTCTTTTTGTCTCAGGATGTCGTATTTTTTCGTATAAGATCTTGCTCACTAATTTAACTCCCAATTTTTTAAGCATTTCAAGAACTGCTGTATCGGCTACCGAAAAAGGAAGGCCGCATACACGTATTTTCAGTGGTTTTGGCACCGGAAGTGTATGGATTAGTATCATAAAACTGATAAGAGATATTACTAATTTATATTCCCTACACCAGGAGTTTATTTCTGTTTTCTGTGTTTTTCAAATAAACACGCCAAAGATTTCTGTCCATTTGTACACAAAGCAGGTCATCACCAATGACCCGTTTGAGAGGTTCGATCAAATCATAATTAGTAAACTGTTTCCCTCCAATTGACCGTAGGTCACTGTTCTTGATGTATAACGGTTTGCATGTTCTGTCAACCGTGAGTGAGTTTAAACTCTCGACGTCGCTTTCCGTCATGGTTTGATTAGTACCGTTAGTACAGTCAGCACAGGTAGGCGGGTAAACAGATAAACTGTATAAATACACTATTTACAAAACCAAAATCATCAGAATTCTTACACTCACTGTTTTGGAAACGCATAAGAAATCCAACAGAAAAACTTCTTTCATCTGCAAATGTCCCAAATTGGAAAAAATTGTCAAAAAACACAGAGCGAAAAGTAGCGCGTCTAGCTTGCTGCATGTCACGTGACTTTTTTGTTTTATTTTAAAGCAACATAGTTACACAAATTTAAATTACACAAAACATAATTCAGTTACTTTTTTTTGAAAATAAACGATACACGACATTTCCTTCAGATACATTCAAGAAAATGTCAGCTCGACGTATTTGTGGTCCTTCCGGCCTTTGTTTTTAGAAACTGATAAAAGCGATGTTACGCTGTTTAAATATTCTTTGATTAGCTATCATTTATCTATTGTGTTGGATATAATGCGGCCGTGGTCTACATTGTACAATAAGATGCAGACGTAATGCACTCTGTATGATCTACACACGTGTTCGACGTGCATGCGACGTAAGACAACACAGCACTGTCTGTACAAGATATTGTGGATACATTGGAAATTCTATCTAAGAATAAACAAGATTTTTTTTTATTGTGGTGTCACTACATTGTGTTTTTCTATCATGTAGAAGTCCGTGCAACTTGAATGTCTCGATCGGAAAGCAATCGACCGTAACTACAGAAAATATACAAGAAATATTACATTTATTCTTTACACAACTTTCCTAAAACTTCACAAAATTTCATATTTTTGGAAATTTCAAGAAAATTATACAGTTTACATGCTATTTTTATTAAACATTTATTAAGAGTTATATATTTTATTTACAAAAAATAGTTTATCTAAATTGACCAGCTACGTTTTGTTCTTGTTTGATAGTGTCTTGAACATGTATACCCCCATATTGTTTGATTTAGTTTTACAAGTTGTTTTTTGCAAGCATTGGAATAAAAAATGAAATGTACCAAATAGAAATAATCTAACAGTCACTAAAAAGTATACACTCATTCAGACTGTATTATACATATTAAATTTTTAACTCTAGCTGGCACAACCGTAGAAACAATTGCAGTAGTAACACCACCCCCTTTCCGGCCAGTAATGTTCCAACAAGTTTTTTGATATATTTATGGTTTTCCTCTTCTTTTGAAAAATATGAGCAATATATTTGTACTGAAGTCACCGAACCAAACTTGTACGCTACTTCAAATCAAATACATGTCATCTTAAGTGATCATTGATGTGTCAAAAACTATAACGGGAAATTTATCACGCTGTGTAAAAAAAGAAGAGGACACGAAAGCCACTGGGTCTACCTTAAACTGGATGAAACGCTGATCTATTTCAGCATTGCATATTAATTATATTTTATTGAGATTATTGATCACCGAAACTCCAACTATACATTTTATGTGTAAAGCATGCTTCATATATAAAATATTTGCTTCTATGTATGCATTTAACAAATATATGTTTCATTCACTTTCAAAAACATAATGGAAGGTTGTTTGTTTGTCTGTTTGTTATTTGTTTTTTTTAAATGTAAATTTTGCTTAAGTTGCTAGCTCCGAATTATTCGCTATAAGAGTATCAAATGATTTTCCATAAAACCAATTATCTCAAAAAGTTAGAGACTTTTACCTATTTACATCAGCAGAATCGGTCTCCTTTCAAAGAAAGAAAATATTTATAGTAAGTAAAAATAATTTATGTAAATGAACATAAAAAAATGCATCATGAGAATGTTTTGAAAAAGGAACCGTTTGGTTTCCTCGCCCGATTGGTTTGATTTATTCAACTCGCATTTATTCATCGATTGTAAACAAAACATTCTTTAGAAATAAAAGTACACAGGTTTGTTTGATTTGCATAAACATTTTTAACATCTTATTTACTTTATTTACAGCGAAAGTTAAACTCGTAATACAATCACACCCGACTCGTCGCCGGAGGCGAAATAACTCTGTACTTTTTAATGTAAAGTTTGTTTTGTACGCAAATTTTTTATATAATTTTTCCATGGAAACATGGCTCAATTGACCGGGAAAACTACTGCAATGCCTATTATTAAACAAATACTAGGCAAAACCATCGTTTTAAAGCGTTCATAAAATTTGATATATAAGCGGAAAAAGCAGCTTTAGATGATATGTACAAAACTCCTTCCTGAAGTGTGAGGCGCATTTTTGGTTGGAATAAATACATTTATTACAATCATGACAAAAGCCAGTCGGTAAAAAAATATAAAGAAAAGAAATAACAATGATAATAAATCTATTTTGGAATATTTCAGTATTACCTGGAATCCTTGCTTTTACTTCTCCAATGTGGTTTTTAACCTCTATTACGAAGCTGCAGTTTTCTAATCTTCCTATATGTTTTATAACCAGCACAGGGTGGGGAAAAGAATTTGATGATCCTCTGTATTCCCCAGCATCGATATTTATTGGTTGAAAAGTTTCCGAATCATTGCATTTCATACTCCATTGGACAAAACGTGGAACTGGTACTGATCTTATTGTCATCGTCACGTATAGGCTTTCATCCTCTTTCTTTTTATATTCTTCCAAATAAACGGCAGGGACACCTAGTAAGGTAAAATTATAACAAAAAGGGAAATATGTATCTGATAAAATGCTAATGTTGAAAGGACAACAATCTTAAATTCGTAGATAATTATAATAGATAATGCATGTATGAACTGTACGCATGGTTGTATATATTTTAAACCCTTACGCTTTTATATGTATTGGTAACAATTTTGCTCAACACAGTATCTGATTAAGCAGGAATCAAAGATGTATCGATAACTTCACTGACTAAACGAAGCGTCTGGTCCAAATGGAGTTGATTAAACATGAACTGTACTACTATATTTTCATAACAATCAAAAACTTTTCACACCCAAAAATAACATTAGTTAACCATAAAAAATATAAACAAAAATGGTGTAAACTAAGCAAACTCATTATAACTTAGTATGCATCTGAATTTATTTCATCGTAATGAATTTCATAATTGCTAATATTTAAACTGCGCTAAAGCGTTGATGGTTTAGCTATGCTCGACTACTATATTTAGATTGATATTTGATAGATTAAAATTATTAAATCCGGCAGAAAGCTTGTAGATCAGATTGTGTGTGTTATATATTCAAGACAACAATGGTGCATTATTTCATCTTTTATGCATCCAATGTAGATACAGTACCGATCAGATCCAACCCTACAGAAAGAAAACCTCAACTAAACCCTGGATTAACTTTCTGGTTTACTCTGGGTTTACTAAAGTGGACCCAGATTAAACCCAGAGTAAATCCAAAGTAAACCCAGAGTGGACACAGAGAGTAAACCCGGTCGGAAGTATACCCCTGAAAGCAGACGCTAACTGTGTAGTGGGAATATACAAGGGACATGAATTACAGGCAGTAGGATGGTAAGATAAAAAAAAGGGTCTGCTTCACAGTTCAGTGCGTGCAGTTGGCCTCAAAAGCAATTTCCAAGTAAACCCCGAGTAAACTTAAAGTAAACCCCTAGTGGACTCAAAGTTTCAAAAAGCAAACCCAGAGTTAACTCCAAAAGTAAACCCGTGGATTAGTTGGGGTTTACTCTGGTGTTAGGTTGGGTCTAATTGGTACTGTGCTTGTGTTTTTTTAATGATAACTTTAAATTAAGCAAGAATGAACGTTCATCACAATCAAGCAAAGTTAAGTCCAGGGATATATTGAAACTACCAATAGTTTTATGCAAACGGTGAAGAACTCTGTGCACAACATGTTCTGTTCTATATCATGTAGGACTTTCGTACGCATCATAGTGGACATTCAACATGAAAAAAATGATTACATGTATATGGTGAATTACAAGCTTATTGTTTTCCGAGACTTGTGCGTAGTTTTGACGTTTTGTTAGACATACATTGAAGAGGAGTATAAAAAACATTACTAACTATCACTTTAGTTAAAAATATATATGGTTTACATAAAGCATTTATATCTCTCTTTTTAGGTATGCTTTGTCTTTTTTTTTTTCAAATATGGCTTTCAGAAACAATATTTCTGAAAGCCATATATGTCGTGTTAAATAATGATTGAACAGAAAATGTTTGTGTTTCTTGATTAAGCTGCAAGGAACATACGTTCTGCAAATTATACCATTTAATTAAAACGCATTTAAGTTTTATGAATTAAATGTTCCATTATTTTTTTTACATACCGACCCGGTCTGTAAATGTCTCAGATTAAAATATCTATTTTCACCTGATCACATGATGTCGCAAGCCTTATAATGTAAACAAGAAATAGAAGCGAAAGCGTGGTATGTTTTAACGCACTTTGAAAAATTACGCACTTTGAAAATTTTTTTCAAAATGCGTTAATTTTGGGACCAAGTCAACGCACTTTGAAAAAAAATATTTTTTTTTCAAAGTGCGTTGATATCGTCGATATTAACGCAATTTGTAAAAAAAATTGTTCAGTGTTTAGTCGAAATAATTGATACTTTTATATACAATAAATGATTGTTTGAACCTTGTTTAGCTCAATGGGATATATTTAAATAAGAACCCAATGCATTCTCAGCTAACTTGATAAACAGTTTCCCGATTAGAATTTTTTCTTTTCATAAGCTTACGTAGTTTGACAATTTACACATAAAGAATAACTTGGGAGATTTGATTTATCCAATGCATACACAAAAAAGGAAAAAGGCAATTTCTAAGCGATGTAGTTTATGTCAACATTTACTTCTTATCTGGTACATTGGGCTATGCCAGAAACGAAAATGATTTATATTATATATTGGTAATGATTTATATATATTGATAATGGAGATCAATGTATAACATATTTCAACTGGCTTCAATTGTACGTGCTTGTAAAAAAACATAATGTGAAAAAGGTATACGTTAGTTATGTTTATCAAAAACAATATGATCTTTTAGAAGATCAATGCGAGAAAAAAAAAACCCACACCCTAATGCCTATTCTTAAGTTTATAATAATTGAATGTTTGTCAATGTATTTTTTTTTTATAATGAAGTGATTTATTTGAGTGATTAGAATTTGAAAAGAGGGTTTATGTTGAAACTCTTACAGATTCTTTAGCATACCATTGGAGAAACTGTTTGGCCCTCCCGTTTTTTTTTCAATACCACTGTACTTAATTTGCAACAAAACATATTTCTTTTTTCAATCTTAAACGTTTACTCCAAGTTAGGGGTAGTGGACCTTCTTCCTGAAATCAATTAAATGATGTACTGGTAATTGACCTGTGTATCTTTGGTTAACCCCTATCCCAGTCCCCATCCTCGTTGACGGTAAATTCGATTTACTAGTGTTAGCAAATCATCATACTATAAACAAATTTGAAATTCAATTCCAGAATTTGTGATTTATACATATTTTTTCAAAGTGCGTTAAGTGTCTCGATACTAAAAAATGTTGATGTACCTTCATAACGCACTTTGAAAAAGTTTTTCAAAGTGGGTTAACTTGGTCCCAAATTTAACGCACTTTGAAAATTTTTTTTCAAAGTGCGTTGATTTAGTCCCAAATTTAACGCACTTCGAAATTTTTTTTCAAAGTGCGTAATTTTTTCAAAGTACGTTGCCACAGTGGTAGGTATGCTGGTAGTTGGCTGACACTTTCGGGATATTTTTCACTATTAATTTCCCACGATCATGCACATATATACACTTAATTGAATTGTTTATTAATATGCCTAAGAAAATACTGTAATCATATGGGCTGTCCTAAATGTATTTTACTAGGGTATGGGGGTGGATTTTAGATTGTATATTGAATATTTGAGAGAGCTATTATTAACTTCAATTGTATTCCCGATGTGCTGTAATAATAGTGGCTGGTCGAGAAACATTCGCAAGTTGGTTTGATCTAAATATTGTTGTTTATTTTTGTTACTTGTGGTTTACTGCTGGATATCGTTACTCATAATGTTGACCTGTATGTAAAAAATCATCAATATTTCAATTATTGTTGATTGTACGATGTTTTTGTTAAAGCTACAGTTTAAGAGAGACGTGTTAATTTAAATCATATGATAATTTTATCGCAATGTCCTATATTACGGTAGTAAATAACATTACTTACTTCTTACTAAGGCATGTTGAAAGCTAGCCGCCTGCCATCTTGTCTACGGAGAATTATTTAGTGTCTATCAAAGCATTATTGCTAGTCTTTCAGTTGCATTGTCTGATTGCTTAGATTGTTGATGTTTGTAATTTTACTTCATTTATTTTACTGATATTTATTTATTAGCATTACAACTTATCAAAATATGTCGAACTCATTGTCATGGCGTAATATATATGGAATGTTCGTCATTGATCTGTATTCATGCGCAAAGGATTGTTGTTGTCCGTTTGTTACAACGCACTTTGAAAAATTACGCACTTTGAAAAATTTTTTCAAAGTGCGTTAAATTTGGGACCAAGTCAACGCACTTTGAAAAAAAAATATTTTTTTTCAAAGTGCGTTGATATCGTCGATATTAACGCACTTTGAAAAACATTGTTCAGGATTTAGTCAAAATGATTGATACTTTTATATGCAATAAATGATTGTTTTAACCTTGTTTAGCTCAATGGGATATATTTAAAAAGAACCCAATGAATGCTCAGCTAACTTGATAAACAGTTTCTCAATAAGAATTACATATATTTTTCTTTTCAATAAGCTACCGTAGTTTGACAATTTACACATAAAGAACAACTTGAGAGATTTGAATTATTCAAATATGACATAGATTGCATCTCTTAGCTACTGCATTTTCCTTCTGTTGTGTATGCAGCAAATTTACTTCTTATCTGGACCATTGGGCTATGCCAGAAACAAAACTGATTTATATATATTGATAATGGAGATCATTGTATAACACATTTCAACTGGCTTCAATTGCATGTACTAATAAACAAACATGGTAAGAAAAAATGATACGTTAGTAATGTTTATCAAAACAATATGATCTTTTAGAACATCTGTGCGAGGGAAAAAACCCACATCCTAATGCTTATTTTTAATTTTATAATAATATAATAATTTTCTGTAACTGAACTTTTGCTGTAAATGTAGTTCCTACATACTCTAGAAAGGGTTTATTTGATCACGTGACTATATTCAGAAGTCTATATATATAAGGCAATCGCTTATATCATCGCGGCATATCACGTCATATTGACTGAAAGGCTTATCTGCGAGCAATCATTCTATCTAGGTATGAGAAACAAATAG
This sequence comes from Magallana hongkongensis, assembly GCA_016163765.1. Classification (NCBI taxonomy): domain Eukaryota; kingdom Metazoa; phylum Mollusca; class Bivalvia; order Ostreida; family Ostreidae; genus Magallana; species Magallana hongkongensis. The sequence goes on from WFKH01011581.1 coordinate 72,362,094, forward strand.
AATGTAGATTAATTAAAGAATAAGCTACTCCACCGCATGGACACCGCAATCCACTATGTTATATATTGTTGGAAATAATTATTATTGAATGATGAGATGCTTTGATAACAGAATAAACTATTTTGAAACGAGATTATGGAACTTAGTCATACCTTATACGGGTCCAGCACACGAGATAATTTGTATGAGAATTCGGGATACGGAGGATACCCCTGCCCTTTTGTATTTCTTTAGGTCGGGTCTCTAACATACATGTAGCAAAAAGGGCGTTAAAAACGGTATATACAGCTTTAAAGAATTGTTTAAAGCTACTAACACATTATTGTTGAGAGGATCCTTTGAAATGTTACAAACAAATATTGATTAGAGTTGAGGGCAACATCGATTATGTTAAAGTCCCCCCGCAATATATTGCCCGACGAGAAGCGGAGGATAATACGTTAGTACCAAGGAGGCTGCATGATCAATGTCAACATTTTTTGTTATACGTTAAACAAACAGAAAAAAAATGAAGAAAGGATTGAAAACAGTTCGCCGTAATTCTCTGAGCTTAGAACAGATTTTAAAAATTCAATTTTGCGCTCAGCAGGAATATCTGTTTTAATACAGTGTATTTGTCATTGTAAGCATTTACACGTCCGTTATGTTCTTGCCTTGACTGATTGCTTATTGTGACGTCAACTTGTTTTTGAGTCTTGAAGGATTACTTACGTCAGCGTCATAAAATTTTTGAATCCGAATCAGTTATTTTTAATGATGAAAATTTATTTTCGATATCTTTTCTGGCCGATCAATTTTTTGAAAAGTAATTACCGGTCAATATTTTAATTCAATTATTGACTATTCGCCTATATAATGTGACGCAGTGAAAATATCTTAAAAGAGGCATGGTCACGATTTTGGTCAAATTCTTTTTTTCTGTTTTTATTATTTACAATGCTTAAGGAATACATTTCTAATGATCAAATGAAATGTGAGAGTCAGTCCTAGAGTTATTAGCAAGATACAGGGCTCACAATTCTTTGTCACGTAAACAAGGCTCTTGCCCTGTTTTTGTTTACATAGGTTCAATATACCAGAAAAAAAAATCAAGCTGATTTGTCTATCTTGTTATTCATTTCAAGCATAAATAAACATTTCCTAACGTTTAACACATTCATTTTAGAATTTTTACTTCAACATTCAAAATATAAACAAAAGTTTCGTTTACATTGCAAAGATTTGTAAGCTCTGTGACTCGGTTATAGCTCAACTAATGACACTCAAATTTTGGTTGCCTTACTGAAGCATTGTAAACATGAAAATCGGAAAAATAATTTTTGGCCAAAATCGTGACCATGCCCCTTTAATGAATATAGTAATACAATATTTTTATTTGACCCATATTAAACTTTATAAAAACAAAACACGCTCGTGCATGATTATTTATATGTACATATATTAAAAAATCATATTGTTACCTAGTACGATAAGCTCGCTCTTTGTCTCTCCAACGGCGTTGACAGCAGTGAGTTGGTATTCCCCAGCGTCATTACAATTAACGTTGTTGATAGTCAGTGAAGGATCATTAATATTCACCCCAGAATATTTCCCATTGCTTGTTGAAATGGATATCTTAATACCATTCTTAGTCCAATACACCTCATTGACTGCAGGTGATTCGTAATATAGAAAGATTTCACAATTCAGTATGACTGAGCGGTCACGTAGGATGCATGTTCCTTCAGACATATTTGGACGATCTAAAAATAGATTTTGAAGCAAACAAAAAATACCTTTTCCTTGATTAAAACACTAATAAAGGAATTATTTTAAAACTATGGCTTTTCATTTAAATAAGAAAGTAAACGAACATACCTCCGGTAACTTGTAAGAAAATCGTGTGGCTTATACACTTTCCAATTGCATTCGACACAACAACTCGATAATATTGTTGGTCATTAAAGTTTGCATTCCGTACAAGTAAAAACGGAGAACATGGACCACTGCTGCTTCCAAAATATTTATCCCCGTCAGTATCAATAGAATGAAATGTTGTTCCGTCGAGACTATTCTGCCATTCCACTTTGTCAGGAGGAGGGTATCCAGATACATTACAGTCGAATCTAGTATCTGATCCAAAAATAAGTTTCAAATTGGTTGTTGGTAGTATTTCTGCACTTGGTATGTCTATAAAAAAGTGCATACATTGAATGTTTAAGGTGTATCAGTGGTTAAGGTGTTATGTGACACCGGTCAATATTAATGTGGATAAAATCAAAATACATTACTGTTATCGAATTTTCAAATTTTATAATATTTGTCAAAACATAGGTAATCAAAGATTACAAAGCTCACCGAGACGAGGCATCAACTTTATGAGGAATCACCTTTATAAAACCACCTTTATCATATTATATGAAAATCATAGTTAATGATCTTGGATATTCATGGATACCGTTTTGACACAATATCGTATAGCATATGTAAAAAAAATTGTATGATAATCATATGTTCATTTCATACAATATTATAAGATACAATGTTTATCAATACAATAATATAAAATATGATATTGCATCCAATGATACTTACAATATATATCATTTAATACAATATAATACTGAAATAAATATTGATGCAATATGATATTGTAACATATAATATGACATTGTATCGTGTTATACATCATTGTATTTAATCACATAATACAATATCATTATACCTAATATAAATACAATAAAGCATTATTTGATATTATATCATATCACATAATACATCACAATATTGTAACATATGATATTATATTGTATAATATAGAATAATATTGTATTGTATGATATTGTATCATATTTGATACACAATATTGTATCATATGATACAATATAATTTGATAAAACATTGTATATCATATGATACAATATCATCTGATATAGTAATATATTATACAATATTATACAATATCATATCATATGATACAATATCATATTATTATACAAAATCATATTATACAGTATCCGCAACGTTATTTTTTACAAGATAAACGATAGGATAGGATTCACGCACGATATGATAGGATTAACGCACGATAGAACAGTATACACGCACGATACGATAGGATTAACGCACGATAGAACAGTATACACGCACGATAGGATAGGATTGATACACGATAGGAAAGGATAAACGATGTTCATGATAAACGTATAATCGCTTTAAACGATCTTCATTAATAACCTGATAATAGCAGAATTTGGGAAAGAACACGTACGAATAAAGATTTACCTGGAATTTCTTTTTAGTAACAATTGCCGAGTTGTTAATCATCGCTGCATCATTTATAGAATATATAAAAATGACCAGTTAAATTTTTTTTACAAAAATTATGAGCTTAAATGATCAATAAATTTTCTGTATTGTTAACATTGTTTTCATTACCGAACGCCCTAGCCGATCGCCGCGAACATTACAGCCCGAGATCAAATCACACAGAAAATAGCGGGTTCATTTATAAAAATCCAACTCTTTTTTAAAGTAAATATAAAATCTATCATAAATACATTTCTTTCTGTATAAGAAAATGATGGATTAAAAACGAATTATATGACATACAAGTCAAATAAATATTTACACAGATACACATTCCGCGTACGATTTGTTAACATTGTTTTCATTACCACACACCCTTGCCGATTGCCGAGAACATTTCAGCCCAAAACCAAATATCACACGGAAAATAACGGGTTCAATTAAAATAAAACTCTGGTTTTAATTAAATATAAATTATATCATAAATACTTTTGTTTCTGTAAAATATGATGCATAAAAAACGAATTATATTGCATAAAAGTGAATGTTTACGCAGGTATACACTCCGCGTACGATTTAATATATTCGATATACAGGTAAATATGTTCTCTTGTTCCTAAGAACTTCGATAGTTTACATTAATTTTTTATTTCCAACGCATACAGATATGATTTACATGTAATATTGGTTAATTTTGATCTGAAAAATTAAGAAATTAGTATCATGATAGAATGCTGGATAGGATTTTACAATTCTTGTTCGATAAATTTTCTTATATGGCGCACTGAACGACTTGCAGTTTTGAAATAAATTTACTTGCTTATGAAAAGGCACGAAACGATTAACACGATAGGATAAACGGAAAAAAACCTGTTAAAATTGAACGATAAACCTGATAGGATTAACGCAAGATAGGATAGTATTAACGCACGATAGAACAGTATACACGCACGATAGGATAGGATTAACGCACGATAGAACAGTATACACGCACGATACGATAGGATTGATACACGATACGATAGGATAGGATTGTAAAAAATAACGTTGCGGGTACTGTATAATATCTTATAATATCATATAATACAATTTCATGTATTATATAACAATATATTATATAAACAAATATCATATTATACAATATTGTATCATGATATGATATAATTATAATATACAATATTGTATCATATGATACAATATCATATATTGCAATATAATATGAAACAATATCATTCGATAGAATAATATATTATACAATAATATTATCTACAATATTGTATAATAATATACAATACTATACATAACAATATCATATAATAATGTACAAAAAAAATTGATACAATATCATATCGTATCATATAACTTTTTACAATATAATGTATGATATTACACTGTATCATATAAAAAAAATAGTGTATCATATCATAGAATACTATATCATAGGAATCATGTTATATCATTTAACAACAAACACATCTATCAAGCAGGTTTGAGTGAGATAGGAGAATTTTTAGCATCCTTGATAATGGAGATCAGGCTCTGCATCTGAAGCTACCTCTGCAATTCATTTATATTAGAGTTAAATCAATTATGCAAGCTATTATCTATAAAACATGTAACCTGTTCCAAAAAACTAAACCTCATACAGCATCCGAAACCTATGTCTCAGATTTAGTATTCAAGCCTGTCAGATGCATCCGTATCATGAGATTCATCAACCATGCAAGTTTGTAATGTAAGGACCAGTAATAACTAAGATATAATCATCAGAGGGCACCTGCTCTAAAAACTTAAACCTGCTCTTAAAACCTTAACCTCATCCAGCATCCGAATCCTATGGCTCAGATTCAGCATTCATGCCTGTCAGGTGCATCAGTATCGTAAGACGCACCATCCATGCAAGTTTGGTAAAGTTAGGACCAGTAATAACTAAGATATATTTTTTAGCATCCTCGATAATGGAGATGAGGCTCTGCATCTGAAGCAACCTCTGCCTTTCATTTATATTATAGTTAGATCATATATGCAAGTTTGAAATAGTGCTATTACCTACATGTATTAAACATGTGACCTGTTCCAAAAAAAATAAACCTCATCTAGCAAAACCTATGGCTCAGATTCAGCATTCAAGTCTGTCAAGTGCATCAGTATAATAAGATGCATCATCCATGCAAGTTTGGTGAAGTTAGGACCAGTAATAACTATGTTATAACCATCAGAGGGCACCAGTTTCAAAAACTTTAACCAGTTCTAAAAACCTTAACCTCATCCAGCATCCGAAACCTATGGCTCAGATTCAGCATTCAAGCCTGTCAGGTGCATCAGTATCATAAGATGCACCGTCCATGCAAGTTTGGTGATTTAAGGACCAGTAAAAACTAAGATATGATCATCAGAGGGCACCTGCTCCAAAAACTTTAACCAGCTCTTAAAACCTTAACCTCATCCAGCATCCGAAACCTATGGCTCAGATTCAGCATTCAAGCCTGTCAGGTTCATAAGTATCATAAGATGCACCATCTATGCAAGTTTGGTGAAGTTTGGACCAGTATTAACTTAGAAATGGCTATCAAAGGGCACCTGAAACAAAAACTTAAACCTGTTCGAAAAACCTAACTTCATCCAACATCCGAAACCTATGGCTCAGATTCAGCATTCAAGCCTGTCAGGTGCAACAGTATCATAAGACACACCATCCATGCAAGTTTGGTGAAGTTAGGACCAGTAGTAACTAAGATATAATCATCAGAGGGCACCTGCTCCAAAAACTTTAACCAGCTCTAAAAACCTTAACCTCATCCAGCATCGGAAACCTATGGATCAGATTCAGCATTCATGCCTGTCAGGTGCATCAGTATCATAAGACACACCATCTATGCAAGTTTGGTGAAGTTAGGACCAGTAGTAACTTAGAAATGGCTATCAAAGGGCACCTGCAACAAAAACTTTAACCTGCTCCAAAAACCTTAACCTCCTCCAGCATCTGAAATTCATGGCCCAGATTCAGCATCCAAGTCTCTCAAGTCCATTAGTAGGTCCAGATGCATCATTCATGCAAGTTTGGTAAAGATAGGACAAGTAATAAGTTAGATACAGGACCTGCAACAAAAACTTTAACCAGATCCGGACGCCGACCCCGACGCCGAGGGTATAGCATAAGCTCCCCCCGACTTCGTCTCGGTGAGCTAAAAATGTGTATTGATTTTTTTTTTGGGGGGGGGACTCATTGCGCTACGCTGTTAAATAACAATTTCGAGAAAGAGAAATTTAATAAAATTAGACTTCATTTTAGTGTTCATTTGGATCGGAAGTGTGTCACAACATGAAGATGTCCCATACCACGTTAATTTTCGCATATTTAATTTAAAATAAAATGTATCAAATATATCTGCTGTTTACAAAAAACTTCATGGATTTGGTTACCTTTTAACAGTTGCATGATTATAATTTTGTATACGAAAAATCGTTATCAACGTTTATATTACTGTTTCTAATAAAACTGGATATTTATAAAGATACATCATATTGGATTTAAAAATAACGAGTCATCAAATTAACATTGTTTAAAGATAGGACAATTTTAAATAAACATAAACTAGTTGATAAATTTAGCGTATAATGCCAAACCTAATTTCACACTCTTGGAAAGGGAGCCAACAGCATTTGAAACTGTACAGGTATATAGTCCTTTATCTTCTTCGCCTGGACTCAAAATTTTAACACAATTATCCTCTAATCCTCCACCACGATATTTGTCATTTGGCAATTCTAGCTTCCATGCATTTTTTGTCCATTTGATATCTTTGACAATAGGTGAGTTTTCCGAGACTTTAACGACATAGTGAATATATATATTTCCCTGTTTTGTCGTAACATTCAATTCTTCTAAACACGGTGGCTCTATAAGTAAGGGAAAATAAAATAGCCGATCAAAATTTATATCTTAATTATTATTTGTCATTAGCTTAATTTACTTTAAAAAAAAATAACTGTAGTTTCTCATTAAAACGTAATTTCAATGTTTTGCATGACAAGTTATTCTATAGAAAATGTGGTATTCAAAAATGAATTAAAAAACAGAATCAAACCGGTATATACGCATTTAAAGTTTCAGTTGTATTTAGTATGTAACCAAATCAAGGATCAATAAGTATTTTAATTTTATTTCTACAATTGAAATATGTCTATTATGTAAAGACAATCAAAATAAAACAAAGAGATAAAAGATTGAAAGTCATGATTTTCAAATAATAAAATACCTCCAATTGCACGTAAATGAACTTTATTGCTAAATATTCTGACGTCTTGATTTCTTGAGATAACTGCTTGGTATCCTGCCTCATCGTCCTTACATACGCAGTGTATGAGAAGCTGTCTACTGTTACTTCCCCTGTACTTATCACTTGCTGTGTCTATTTGTTTCCTGACCAATCCGTCTACTTTGTCCCAGCTGACTGGCAAATAGACATCTTGCTCTAGTTTAATTTCAGCTTCAAAGCAAGCTGTTTTTCCACAAAGTACTTCTGTATCTCCTAATATGTAAATTACTAAAACAAAAGAATGTCATAGGAAATGTTATTATAGGTACAACGCCTTATTTAAACGCTTTGTTGATTTATGCATTGTAATGGTTGACTTTAATATTGTAAATTGCAATGTTTACCTCCAGAACGTTCTTTCAGGGAAATATACTCATTAAACGTCAAAGTATTCCTTCCTAAATCTATTATCATTTGATTGTAGTCACTTTGACATCCTTTGTTTGTCGTAAAATGTTGACACCTATGAATCATACATTTTGCATCGTTCCAGAGCTCCTTAAATTCGTCATCTGAGATTTCTGCTACTACAGAGTGTGCAAAGTATGCGTTTCTGAGCACTCTGATTCGTTCGATGTCGTCTCCAACACACACATTATTTTTTGTTGGTTTGTTTCCCCACTTATTTGTTGGCTCCAGAGTAGGACATAGATTTCTGATAAGCTTGTACAGCAACGTCACATCAAACTCGCTGTAATCGGGGACTTTGGATGAGTTATAGCAACACTTTTTCTGTTGATCCGAATTCAGTTTGTATTCCCCAATTAGTAAAGACTGACACCTTTTTATATTCTTTTCTAGTTCTGAAGGCTTGATATATATGTTCAAAATGTCTATTAGGGGAAGTTTTATAATATCAACACAAACTATTGAAAAACGAGCAAAATTCAATTGTTTCTCAGAAAGATTTCTCGTTGCCATCATTCAGTGTTTCCATTCAATTTAACTTCCTGCTTATTTTTCACATCTTTGGATTCAATTGTGGTCTTCTTTGATTTATGAGTCCTAACTATCTTTTCGGTCTTACGGTTTCCCCCTATCTAGTAAAAAATAATCGCATTCATTTCAGAAATTCAGTACAAAATGAATACTAGAAGACTAATTGTTCTCGAACAATTAGAGGTCTTTCCACCTTCTTATTGGTTTGTTCACGGAGTGGTACAGAATACCTAATAACTTGCTAGATTGCTCAATAGAATATACAACTTGGGCAGCCAGGTATGGTATTTAGGTCATGTGATTACTCGGGTATGATACCAATAAAATGAGCTATATCTAGTAAACATTTGCACCCCGTTGTTATACTTTTCACCATATTTTATCAAACATTAATTGTTGCTATAGTTATGACTAATTAAACAGTTACAGCTAAAAAATACTATTATACTAGTAATGTATGTACTAGAAATTAAGAAATCTACTAAGCCATCAATGATGTTTTAAAGATTTTTTTTAAAATTTCAAGCCAATGTTTTAAGAATTCCCTGTTGTTTATCGTAAATGTCTTATGAATTACTGTTTTGAAATTGTTTCCATGTAATATTATTATGTAAAGTATTAATTCGGGACTATCAATGTTGTACGTATATGATTTTGTCTACTATCGTTTTATACATGTAATACCAGTTTAGGCACCAGTTTAATTAAATGTCGAACTAGCACAAACGTGTTGTTCAACTTGTTGTTGCCATATCTCGGCAATCATCAGTTATTGTCTGTCATCCGTCCGTCATAACATTACATTCCACTTATTCTGAACTAAATTGATGTGCTGTCTAGGTTAATATTCTTTACACAGGACTATAAATAGAAAACCTAACAATAGAATAGAGTTATCTAGAGGCTAGCTGTCCTTGTACAATATTAATGGGTTGACTATAAAAACAATTTACACTTGAGTAACCACAGGACATTGATGTGATACCTGGCTGACCAAATTGTTTACCTTATTGAGCAATTCAGCAAGCTATTGAAAACTTTCCAGAATTATGTAATTCAAAAGATATATGAAAGTTCATTAATTAACAGATTTTCAAACTACTTTGACCATAGACCTTTATGACATTTTGATCAACCAAGGTAGACGCTTACATTCTTAGTGGTATCAAGTCTCTATGACAAATAGTAAAAAACAATTGGAAGTAATTTTCTGGAAATTTAAATACGTTCAGGGACAATAACTGCTGAGAGGGACCCCAGATCCTTTTTGTATGTTTAGATTGAAGAACCCTTTAAGTGTACTTAAGGTATCCGATCCATAATAGCCCCAGATTCAATGAATCTGGATGCATAACATATATGTGCTTGTCCCCATAGACCTTAATGCAATCTTCATTAATTAATTACTGCTTAGTTAATAGTATTTTTGAAAATTTCTCTCGGTTAATCTTTTTCTACTCTAAAAAGCTTTGAATTAATATCAGAGTATTTAATGCATGATGGATATTCAGGGTTAGAAAAATTAGGTCCTAATATGGGTCGGATACCTTAAGACATAGGTATTGTCCAAGTCTCTATCTTTTATGGTTTCAGAGGAGCAGCGATGACAAGTATTTCCTACTCAAAGGGCAATAACTCTGTAACTATTTAAAGCTGGGGCTAAAGGGCTATATTTTGAAATGTCTTAAGATGTCCTACTACATTTAAAAACAAGAGAAAAGCTGTCAATGTGAAAGCCAACCGGGTTTTCCTCTGTTTCAACAGTATCTATAATCCATTTGTCAACCCTGCATTGTTGAACACTACCTATCAAGAAAGTGGGGTACTCTATATGCAATACTTTGCCAAAAAAATTACTAAGTTCAACAGCTGGTATTTTTTAAATAAACAAATCATTGGAAATCAAAATCCTAGCAATATGCACACCTCTGATATATGTCCAATTGATCTCCTAAAGAACAAATTTCTATCTTGAAAACTGTAAAAGGAGTTATCCGTACAATAGGGGGACCCTATATGCAATATTTTGCCAAAAAAATTACTAAGTTCAACAGCTGGTATTTTTTTCATAAATTATCAGAAATCAAAACCCTAGCAATATGCACATTTCTGATATAAGTCCAATTGATCTGCAAAAAACAGTTTCCTATCTTGAAAACCGTAAAAGGAGTTATCCTTACAATAGGGGGACCCTATATGCAATATTTTGCTAAAAATGACTAAGTTCAACAGCTGTAGGAGGAGTTATCCGTACAATAGGGAGACCCTTTATGCAATATTTTGCCAAAAAATGATTAAGTTCAACAGCTGGTATTTTTTTCATAAATTATCATAAATCAAATTCCTAGCAATATGTACACCTCTTATATATGTCCAATCTGCAAAAGAACAACTTATCTTGAAAAAACTGTAGGAGGAGTTATCCGTACAATAAGGGTACGCTTTTGGCAGCAGCCCGCCCGCCATTTTCACCATTTCAATAACCGGATTTTTTCTTTGGAAAACCCGGTTAAAAACAAGAGGCCAATAAGCCTTAACGGTCACCTGACTACCATAGCCCATACACAAACTTGTCGAGGAGTCTCATATATGCATTTAATTAATGTAATTTCATTCTGGAGTAGAAAAATTATAATATTGTAATGACGACCACCTCCCTGCCTGAAATCTTTCAAAAAAGACTATGAAACCAATAATTTTAGCGAAAAACTTAAAGATCATAATAGAGTGCATGACCTAATATTGAAAAGGTACAAGTCTCTGATAGAAATAATTTTCCAATATTTGTTAACTTTCAAGATAGGTTTTATATGTATATGTTTTCATAGATAAACTAAAACAAGGTGGCTAGTATACATGTTTTTTTTAAAACAACCTCCTATCCCCCATCTTCAGGAGCAGACAGAAACTCTCCCTTTGGGCATATAAACAAAAATAAAAATCAGCTTTAAAAGCTGAAATGGGTTATTCACTTCTGTTCAAGCTTTTGAATATTTAATCTTCATTAACAGTTTATCACCTTCTGATATCTATACCAAAATCATTTTACATGTACTGCTTATCAGTTATTTTGGTTAGCCAATTATTACTTTACTTTTAACAAGTTTATTTGTTTATTTAAAAAGTTCAAAAACTGTTTTTGTTTCAAATGATAAAAAAATTGCATAACTCTTTTGATCATACAACTTCTTAATTACATTATATTCAATAATCAATAAATGTGAAGACGCAAAGGAATATAACTCCATTATGAAGAAGCAAGAGAAGATTACTTCATTATGAAGAAGCAAGGGAAGATAACTCATTAACTGTTACAACCATCCCCCCGAACGCTTTCCAAATGCTTTCACAATATCTTAACATTGATAGACAGCTTCAGTCTTTCTCTTTATTAACTTATTTCTTTCATTGAAATTTCGTAGCAGAATAAAATAATAAGACAAATATACATCCCCCCTCCCAGCCATAACCCTTGCCTTACATGTAGGTGACATGAAATATTATCAAAGATGACAGCTTAATGTTTATTTTAATATGCAGTCAGGTTTTATTCTGTGTCAGTAGACGTTTATAATTATATACATTAACACTAAATGACCATTTTGGTCACACCCTGCATTAACAACCCCTACCCATTACACTTTACGAGTGTTTTGCTCCGCCCTAGATTCAAATCCCTACATTGGGAGACATGAAATTTACAATTTTGATAAATGGCTGTTTTTTCTTTCTTTATAATTATTCAGTCAGGTTTTATTTAGTATCAGCAGAAGTAAACAAGCCGATTTTTTAAACATTAAATGCATTAACACTATGTGACTATTTAGGCCCCGCCCTAGAGTCAGAACCCATACTCCAGGGGACATGAAATTTTCAATTTTAGTAGAGGACTTCCTGGTTAACATAATTAAGATGTCAGTTTTTCTTACAGATGTGCGAGAGTAGAGAAGAAGATTTTTAAACATTATATGCATTAAAACTACCCCCCCCCCAACCCCACGGCCTGAACCCCTGACCCAGGGGCAATGAATTCGCAATTTAGGTAGAGGAGTTCGTGGAGATCCTAACCATGCATTTAGTTTTTTACCCACATGTGTGGGAGTAAAGAAGGAGATTGTCTAAGATTTAATACATTTTCACTATATGGCTATATTGGCCCCGCCCTAAAGCCTAAACCCCTGACCAAGGGGTCATGAATTTCACAATTTAGGTAGAAGACTTCGTGGACATCATAACCATGCATTGATATATTAACAAAAATAACCATCATCCGACAAAAAAATTATTTACTGAAAAAATTTCTCGATTGGCGCATTCATATTTGATTTTTGCCTGTCTGTTTTTGCCTGTTTTTATTTTATTTTAGAGAGAGAGAGAGGCTATCAGTTTATTATTAATACAGAATTAAATACATGTACTAAACTTTTCACAAAAAAATTACATTTGTGAATAGCCTTATTTCCCACATTTACAAATAGTTACATGTATACATACATGTACGAGGGTCAATCAAAAAATACGAAGACTTTTGCCATAGCTATGTTATTTAACGTCATATTATTACTAAATTTAGTGGACATAATTAAGCAATTGTTTCAAACAATTTGAAATCAAAAAAGTTCATATATTCCTTTATTTCTAAGAATTTATTAAGAATCTAATCCTGCAAAAATGAGGTCATGGCGCACGGTCAAACTTTGTGTTCTGTCAACAATAAAACCATATTATGTTGAAAGTAATATCTCCGTGAATTGGGCTTAAAACCAACTGATATTGAAACGTAAAATTAAAAATTGTCATGATATTCTATGTACCAAATAATGACGGGATATATAGATTTGTTGAACAGCTATCAGTAACTAAAGACATATAGTCCTCTTTAAAATTGACTAAAAACATTCACAGGATGAATGACCATCTTTAAGTTCTCCTTAAAGATAACTTAAAGGTGCTTAAAGGTAGCTTAAAGACGATCTTTAAGCCACCTTTAAGCTATATGTGTTGCTTAAAGGTGGCTTAAAGAAAGCGTAAAGCTGGCTTAAAGGCAGCTTAATGACTATTTTTAAGCCACCTTTAAGCTACCTTTAAGGACAACTTATAGGTCCTTAATGTCCAAACTTCTTTAAGCCACCTTTAAGCTACCTTTAAGCCACCTTTAAGCCATTAAAAATCTTTAAATTCAATATTGTGCTTAATTTACCAACAAAATGTATTAACTTTATGATAGAACAGGTATTAAAAACGGTTTTTGTTCTAGAAAATAAAATGAAAAAAAAATAAAAACGGTCAAGACGAGGGGTTGAACCCGGGACCCTTCGTTTACCAGCATCACCTCACTCCCTCTACGCCCACAGGGCGAAAAACAATCTTTAAGCAAGTCCTTAAAGGTGACTTAAAGGTGGCGTAAAGGTGGCTTAAAGGATATACAATCTTTAAGCCACCTTTAAGTCACCTTTAAGCTGAGCTTATAGGTCCTTAATGTCCAAACTTCTTTAAGTCACCTTTAAGCCATCTTTAAGCCACCTTTAAGCATCTTTAAGTGGCATTTACGCTCCCTTTAAGTTGTCTTTACACCATCTTTAAGTTCCCTTTAAGTCAGGTTCGATCAAGCTGAACAGATTCATCTTGAAAACATATAT
>WFKH01011581.1:72402721-72414404 GCA_016163765.1 Magallana hongkongensis
AATGAGTCATAAACAATAAGTTCCTTTATATTCAATATACATGTATAATACCGCTACAGTAAGTTCCATTATATTCAATATACATGTATAATACCGGTACAATAAGTTCCTTTATATTCAATATACATGTATAATACCGGCACAGTAAGTTCCATTATATTCAATATACATGTATCATACCGGTACAATAAGTTCCTTTATATTCAATATACATGTATAATACCGGCACAGTAAGTTCCATTATATTCAATATACATGTATCATACCGGTACAATAAGTTCCTTTATATTCAATATACATGTATAATACTGGTACAAAATGCTGCATAAAAAGTGGAGGAATTAATGTACTAGAATGGCAAATGATGGACTCCTTCATGATAGGTACATGTATGCTAACAGGATTGAATACAGAAGTATGTAACAAGCCAGATATATAGTACACATCTATATAATACACACTATAATGTTACAGTTATGGTTGATCCTGAATATACACAGCACAGTACATAGGTATACTGACAATATCCACGAAGTAGGAGTACAAACGCTAACTACATATGATATACAAATAATGTGATGAGTACAGCAGTATGATGAAAATAAGTATGATAAACAAATAAATAGGAAATACGATAGATACATCCTGATTAGTGTCTGATGGGAATGACATTGGAGATCAACGTCAGACGTCTTCACAAAAGTGCCAAAGGAGTGGATGGCTGTCTTAACCAATCAGACTCAACTACTGTTAACTAGTGACGACCATTGCGAATATAATTTGTACAGATCTGCACTCAGGTAATTACATAGACAGGTGTATTAATTACTTGTTAGTCATCTAAAATCAGGGAACTAATAATTAGTATAATAACTGCACTACACACAGGCTGGGTATACACTGGGTTAAATCCAAGGATACTGACTATCATACTGTCAATTAATGCACTACAGGTGGCTATTAGATTTCCTGAGGGACGTCAGTTCTAAGCCGGTGATGTGGCAGTGGGCACGTGCGGTGACCTACCTGGAGTGGGACTGGTCACTGACCGAGTCACTGTCCGGCCCCTGGGGAGGGGGAGGAGGGGGCGGGATATTGGGGGGCTGTAATAAACTCTTCTGCTGAGCTTTTCTCTTTTTCGCGTCACTTTTCTTGACTGTGCTGTCGCTATAAAACAAATGGCTGATGACAATGTCTGGTCTGGACTGATCCAAGCAAGGAAGGATATTCGCTTATTAAAAGTCACCAGAATTATGCTTCAATTAAATTGAATGATGTTCATTTGGTCAAAACATTTCTGTATGAATGAATACTGATGAAGTGAAAATGATTTGTATTTGTGAATGACACAGTGGGTATAATGACTTATCTAAAAGCTTGACAATGATGAGATGATATTTAACATGCACACTAAAAATTAAGGACACTGCATATCATTAAAATGTTACAATTGATATCACACATTTCAAAGTTTACATCAACATTTCCATCACTTTCATGCAAATCAGAACACATGCACCAGAGGATGCACATTAGCATTGATGTAGCTAGTCCACTAGGGTGAGAATTGTATACAGTAAAACCAGTTCACAGCAGGCCTGTCTCAATTGGACAGAAATCAGGAGGTTAAAGTTTGTAATTCAACTGAGTCTAAAGATCCAAAAAAGTCCTTTGCATTTATTGTAGGGCAAGACTTCATCGTCCAGTTGAGACAAGTTCAGTGGTGCATAACAGTTTAAAGGAGACATCTTACTAAGATTATGACTTCATCTAAAGGTTCAAATATCTCAATATCAATATAAGATTCAAGAAAATAGATAATTAAGTCTTTGATATAGGAAGAGATCCATCCTTTGGTATGTCAAAGTTTAAGTTTCAGATACAGGATTAGAAGAGAATTTATGTAGAAAAAGACTTATTTCTACGACAAAGAAGAATTGAAATCGTTACGCACCACTGAATGAGTACAGAGTGAATAAGTACGTAATACACTAAATAAAAGATACAGAAAGCCTTACAAAAACTCATCCTCACTACTACTGAAACTGAAAGCAAAATCAACATCTCATAAATAAATCAACATCGCAAATATAAATCAACATCTCGCAAATATAAATCAACATCTCGCAAACATAAATCAACATCTCGCAAATATAAATCAAAATCTTGCAAATAAACATCAATAAATAAATCAGCTTATATCGGAAGCAGCAGGCAAATGTTGTAATCAAAACTAAATAACATGCTGAAAATCAAATTATATCAAAAGCAACAAACTCTATCTCAATTCATGTGTATATCATCTAATAGTATAATTTGGTGAATAAAATGCTCATTGTATAGAGTTGATGTAATATACAGTGTATATGTCATGGAGCAGAGCAAGCAACATGCTGTGGATGTTTTCGATTTAATCTAAACTTTTTACATGCTATCTTATTTTTATCAGTCATATGATTTCTTTTACTTTCTATTATGCTGGCTTTATGAGTACTTCAACATTAACTATAACTGGAATCTGACATTTATTTGATTGTCCTGGTAAAGACCAGCAGACAAACAATGTAAACACAAAATAATATGTTGAGGTAATGATACAAGTAATTACTAATTTTGATGTATTACAAACGTATAATGAACCCTACTTGAGATTGGGACAATTATTTGTACAGATTTCTGACACCTTTTTCAGGTAATGTAGATGTACACGTATTACTATAATTAATCTATATTAGACGCTTTCTCTGTTACAGCACTGACCTGTCATGCTTGATCCATGTCTCCAGACCGCTCTCACTCACCTCCTCTTCCACTGGCTCTCCCTCGGAACCAGGCTACAAACACACAAGTCAACATCAGTAAAACTAATCTACAGATCAATGTGAAAAAGTCTGGGCATGAAGAACTGTAAAATCGCCAAGATATGACGAGCAAAGAGACCCCCTACTTTTTTTAGAGCTCTAGGGATACATGTATATATTTGTCTAATTACCTTGATGTTACGTTTGGTGGGAGGTCGCCGGTTTCTGTTGGCCGCGCTGACCAGTTGTCCTTTGTCCCGATTGGCTGAGGTGTCCAGCAGCGAGGTTTGGGGGACTGCACCTCTGAAGCTGTCCACAGAGGAACTGTCATCCTCCAGTCCATTCTCTGTACACAAAGATACACAGGACTTATCTCTTATAATAACAACTGTTAAACATACACGTATTCAAATGCACATCTGAAATAAAGTTCTTAAAGGGACTTGGACACGATTTGAGCTTAAAATTTCAAATTTTATTTTTCCATTTTTATTGTTTAGAATGGTTAATATGGGTATATTTAATGCTTTGTCAAAACTTGAAAGTCAAATGTTCAGTTATAACCAAGATACAGAGTTTGAAATTCTTTGTTTTGTAAACAAAGCCTGAGTCTTTTTATTGTTTACATATGTGTTGTACTGGTATGAGTTTCAATCAAATGTTGCTTTTTTCTGTTGTTAATATTATTTATGAACACATTGAATCAATTTATCTTGTTTGCCATGAGTCATTTTGTCAAATAGATAGTAATTCATTACTTATCATTATTTGTAAACAAATATAAGACTCGAGCTTTGTTTACATAACAATGAATTCTTACATCTGTATCTCTCTTATGACTTGACTTCAAACATTCAAATTTTGGTCAATCATTCAAAATGCACAAGTAAACCAGTTTATACATAAAAAACAAAAAATAAAATTTTGAACTCAAATTGTGTCCAAGTCCCTTTAAGCCTTGAATGCCTAAAAAAAATCCATTTTTTTTTTCTAAAATCATAATAAAAGTCCTTGATACCTGTCTTATCGGTGGGTGATGTGTCTGAACAGGAAGAGATGGACTCATTTAATGGAGAGGCTTCAACTTCTGTAATAGATACAGACATGTCACACATAACTACACAGAACCAACAGACAGGAAACAGAACAATGTGATGGAGTGTTATAACTACGTACTTTGGACGAGTTTTGGCTGTAGGGGTGGGGACGGGAGGGGGTGATGGCTGCTGGGGACATGGACAGGTAGACCGGCCACCCTCTGTACCTCCCCCAACTCCTTCTCCAGCTCAAAGATCTGTAACAGGTATAAACTCACATGTATATTTAAATGAATGCAGTACATACATGTAATACAAAAATTAGCAAATAAGAAGTAAAAGCAAATATTTCTTGTACATGAATTAAAAGTTGGTTTCCACCATTCTGTGCCAGTAAATATTTGAGGAGGTTTAAAGACAGTCTTTCAACTTAAATTTACAACTGATTACTGTAGATGTCTGATTTAATGTGAGGAATAATTATACACGTAAAATCTAGAGAACCACCACACATCGCAGATTAAAATCTTCCTAACATTTATCTAATAGTTGTGAACTATATGAATATATAACAAAAGTTTGATACTCTGGATTTTATATTCTCGTGATTTGATACAAAGGGGCGGAATTGCAGAAATAAGTACTGGTACTAAATAAGGAATCTAGGGTACACACTACACAGACATTGTAGTGGAAAAGCTTACCCGGTCTTTGAGGGAGCGGACTAGGTCATCATACTGCTGATCCTTCTCTGCTTGCTGCTGTAACAGGGACTCTCTCTCCTGGATGAAGTCTTTTTCCCTGATAAATAATTACTGAAAGGTCATATATCTTAAGGAGGAAGTGACAAAGTAAAAATGATTTATACATGTGAACATTTGACTAAGTAAGGGTCTTGGGATTATCATCAATCATTTACGAAATTTGATTTCGTAAATTTGCAAAAGATACTTATAATGTACATGAATATTCAAACCATTTACAAATATTTCTTGACATTTAACGAAATTTACCTCTGTTGATAGTCTTTTATCAATTTCTTGGCCTTGTGATACTTTTTCTCCAGACCTGTAAATTCAACCTTCATTTTGCGTTCTAATGCTATGTACTGGCCTTGGGATCCTTCTAACAAATCCTACAATGGAAATTAAAACACAGAGTTAATGATCATATACTTATGACAAAATCTCAAAACATTTATGTTACACTTAAGCAAAAAAATAAGCTAAAATTCATTATATTTGAAAAGCATACCATCTTACCCCTTTCATGCAATTTTAAAGAAAGATAACTCCATGTTATGGATCAAAAATAGAAAGCTGCACAGGAGCATTCCTAAGCATGGCTGTTCTGTACCTGATAATGATTGATCTCCTTGCGATTACTCTCCAACTTTTTCTCCATCTCCCTCAGGCGGTGGGCCATCTGCTCGCATTTCTTGTCCGTCTCCTTCTTCTGATTCTCAGCAGACTCCAACAGGATCACTCGTGCTTTCACTTTGGCCAACTCGGCTTCATGAACAGCATTCTTATACTGAGCCTTGTGATAGAAAAGAGAGTCATATGGTTAATGTTAAGAAAATAAAAACTTTCTATCCAACACTTCTGAGATTATATCACTTCTCAAGAGCAAGAGGTAAAGAAGGGAATGTAAGATGAAGGTACAAATCTTAATGCCATACAGTTAACCAAATACCAGAACAGGTGGATGGTCAGTGTTTAAGATATAACCTCACCTCCTTGAGTTTTTCTAGCCAGGACACGAACTCACCTCTTTGAGTTTGATGAACAGAGCGTGTGACTCCATGTCTGGGGAGATGGACTCACTGCTACTTTCCTGGAGGTCAAACACCTCCATGGGCGGCTTGTCGTCCGGGGACTCCGTGGGACTCTCACCCTCCAGGTCGGGGGGCAGTAACACAGGAGTGCTGTCCCCAGCTGCTGTCTCCAGGGTGTCCATCGCCAGGTTCTCCTGCTCCGATTGGCTGTTCTGATTGTCATCGTCTGCATTCTCCGATTCATCAATGTCCTGATGTAAGTAAAGAGAAATTGTTTTATTATTTATGTATTTTACATTATAAAATGTGATTGTAATCAGATGTGATTTTTTCATATTCCATTTTCATTTTATATACAAATCCTTCAACTTTCATGCAGAAATATGATTCTCATTTCCAAAATTCAATTTAAGATACTGTTTTGATTTTAAAAGAAAAGATAAACTGAAATCCAATGCTGAAAATTTTTTCTGCTAACAGTGGATATATCATTCTCCATTAACTATAGATAATATTTTCATTTATTACTATGAATCTTATTGCCATCTATTAACTACAGACAGGGCTCCAAGTCACACTAACTATTTAGTCGCTAAATGGTGACCAAAATTTATTTCTGGTCGCCATTTCAAAATTTTTGGTCGCCATTAAGAAATATTCCACTCGCCATGGTAAAAGCAGTTTGTTAATGACAAGGGTTATTATGAAATAAGGAATGAACTCTTGTATACCTTCTGTATTTATATCATTATTATTAACAAGGACTATATTTATTAGACCTGATCATGTTATGCTTGGTGATCAGAAATTGTCTCGCACAAAAACATGCCTTTACTTTTCTCGTGCATTATGACACCCTCGCGCTCGTGAGAAGTACATCAAGTTGTAGCAAAATCCCACATATTTGCCAAAGATGCATGTGGATAAAAAAAACTCACGAAGGATTAAAAAAAACCATGTTCTCTTCTATGTAGGTTGACTACAAAATTCTTAATACCATATAAATAATGGGGATCTGTATTTGTTCAAATTATGTTGTTTACTTTTTTCTTTTTTCTTTTTGAGTGCTTTTATTATTATTTCCTTTTTTCGTTAATCCAAATTGCAATAATCTAAGTTTTCGTTTTTCCGCCATGCTGTCACTGTTTAATCTAAATCCTAATGACGCTTTTACATACTACGTAAGTTTATTTTTTCAAACGTAACATTGACCGAGAGTTTAGTAAAATTTTCTTAACTTCGATCCCAATCAGATAATAGACGATCGTAAGCCAGAATTTTCTCGGTCGCGAAAATGCGACATGCTCTTTATTTCTGGTCACAAAATCAAATTTCTGGTCGCAAATGCGACCGTTTTAGTCGCAACTTGGAGCACTGACAGACCTTATCAATATCCACACATCATAATCATTCATATACAGTCTTTATCATCGATAAACTACAGACCTTATCCTCATCCACTACTACAAACCTTATCATCTTCTACTCACTGAAGTTATAATCATCCAATGACAATAGGTATTATTGTCCACCAGCAACAAACCTATTATCATCATCCACTTACTACAGACCTTATCATAAAATAAATGCAACCCTTATCATCATCCACCTATTACACACTTTAACATCATTCACTAACTATAGACCTTACCATCATCCACATACTACAGATCTTATCATCCACTTACTACAAATCTTTTCGTCATCCACTAAATACAGTCTTTGACATCATCTACAAACTACAGTCTCTATCATATCCACAAACTAAATGTAATATTCAAACCTTATCATCATCCACAACCTGGTCCTCATCTTCCTCTTCATCCTCCTCATCTGTCTCATCCAGCTCGCGCCCTGTCTCAGTCTCTGACATTCGACGCATGTGATCGTGTTCCATGATCTCATCCCGGGGGTGGAACTGTTCCTCCAACTGTCGATGGAGCCTTTGCTGTTCCATCTTCTTCATTTCCTCCCTCTTGCGATCCTGCTCTAACGATTGCTGGATGAGGCGAGCCACTTCACTTCTACTTGGATCTTTTTCTCGTCCAATCATAAATCTTCAATTAGAAAAAAAACTATTTAACAACTGAGCATTAGTAATACAATCATTAATCAATACAAAAGTTAAGTTTCTCTTATTTTCTCAAATTCAGAAGCTATCTAAATTTGAAATCACATACTATTCGATATATCATGGTAAAGCTTTAAGCCAAGACAGTGCATATACTGATTCAAAGACACCAAAACCATAACAACAGAGCCATACACTGGTAAAACCCTGAACAGGATTCTACTGGCACAGAGCGAAAACCACATAACTGATGCTGATGTTCGAAGTTTTTTAAAACTAAGCAGGCTTATTGAAACTAGCATTCTCTTCATCACCAGATACAACATGTTCTGAAGTATGCCCCTTTGATATTAACCAACTTTATATGAAATAGTAATCATCATTATCATGTTGAACAAGAAATCTAAAACTTCACATATCAAAGGAGTTTATAAAATTAGAACATGCTTCTTACAGCATTGCATAATGTTATCTGCATTAATCAATTGGAACATAATTTTCCTGCCAGTTTTTGTTTGTTAATTTTTTATGCATGTGGAAGGCTTTGCATACAATTTGCCTACTTCCCAAGCTATTTTTTCATTCCCATCATGCCATATAGCTTTCAGAGAGTTTTTCATTATACACATGAAATATTGCAATATTCTTTCACATTTAATTATGCCTTTGTCAGCCTTATCCTAATACATGCAACAAATGACAGCAGCTTTCAATTGATAACAAAACCAAAAAATGTAATGTATGTTGGACGGCAAACAAAACGTTCTGGTACTGATTAATTCATCAGCATGGAGTGTGCATCTATAGAGCATTGTGCCTAGTCTAATTAAACAGCCCAGTCTGTGGGTGATTACAAGAGAAGACATGCATCTGTGGGCAATTACGAGGGAGGAGACTTACTGCACTTTTCCGCTGGTGTTCCTGAGTACAGAGGCTGCGTAGGCCTGGGTCACCCCCACCAGACTCTTCCCGTCCACCTCGATAATCTGGTCGTTTACCTGAATTCTAAAAATAAACAACAACAATCAAGTGTAAAGCAGTGAATGTAGTGCAATACAAATACCAGGTAGTTACTCTGTGAAAAACCTGACTAGGGTAATACTGTAGTTACAATGTATCCTACATACTGGTAAATGTCAAATCGATCAACATACTTTTTTAATTAATGTAAATACATAAGTATGGTATGAAACATATGAAGGAAAAGGTGAAGGTCATCTTCAATTCAGTCAACAGGTCAATCACAACAGACACTGAGATGTCTAGCAATCAAAAATGGCTCACTATCAAAAAAAACTTACTCCATGAGATAACTTTAAAATCAACAGGTCTGAATACAAATACGAGCAATTGAACTTTATGTATCATTGAAATAAAAATCATTTTTCCATTTAGCCCTATAGTATACCGGTACATATAATTCAAGTAGGATTTTGAAAAAAATCTCTAGATTGATCTCTGTTGACAGTGCCATGGATCAAGTGATGCAAAATTGGAAAAGAGGAGCTAGTGCCAGGTACATGTCAATCAAAATTCAAGTTCAGTTACAACAAATTGCTGTCAGCATCTGCACATATTGTAAAATGTTTAACAAAAGGTCAGAAAATGGAACCACTCTACATGCACACGTCAATTCAAGGACACAACAATGCTAAATGACTTCCGAGTAGACCAGTGTATGGATACACATTGCTCCGTTCAGAGAAATCTGCCATAGTAAATAGAGCCCTGTTACACACAGATAAGACACAAATTCACCTTCTGGAATGTTTCAGACAGATTCCAACATCTAGAGGATTAAGTCTCCTCCAAAGTCAGGATTTCAGCAGTCAGAAACATCTGCTCAGAGAGAGATTTATTTTCCATATATCTGATCTTTGCATTGTGCCATTAGTGGCACACAACCATACCATCTTTTTATCTATCTTCTGCACTGCATTTTAACATCTTGAAACGCTTCAAACAAAAGTTCTTTTCTCAATGAAAAAGAAATATTTGCCTGGCAAGAGAAGACTGAAAAAGGAATTTGTTGAAACGTCTGTCCTATAATTAAATTCCAGCTTTCACAACAATCAACCTACTGTAGCACCTGTAAATTCCTATTTTTTTTTAAACAAAGCAACCCTACCAACGATATTCAGTCAATAGATTTGATCTTTTTATATACTTACATAGAGAATAAGTTCCTGAAAACACAGACTCCTCTGCTACAGGAACATCCCATAAATAACACTGAACGGTTCACTCCCTGAGCCGGTCAGACAGGGCAGTATGGGGATAGGGGAACCCCTGGCCGCCCCGACAGACATGTGGATCTTGTAGGTTCCATGTTAATCACAGATGCTTGTAATAATCAGGAATGTCTTACAGACAGACAGAAATATCGTGTCCTGGAGACTCATTAAAAACTCTCACTCACGTCTAGTACCAACAGATGAAACCCTTTATACACAGATAAACAGCTGCCATGGATGTTTCACTCCAACAACACATATCTCAGTTTTTTTACCCTTGTTCATGTACTAAATGTCTCAGCTGTCAAAATTTTACACAAGATTTGGCACTAGCCAAAGTTCTGTGATTAATTGCCTACCCAGCCCAACCCTTCAGCAAATTCATTAATTTCTGAGTCACTGTTCAAATCTCAGTTTACTGTATCGTGTGAATTATCACAAACTTCTTCCCTCAACACTCCACTTCAAATAGCTGCACTCAAGAAAGAAGAAAAACCCATGCAAAATGAGAAAGTAGCCCAACTCATTTTTATGGCAAGATACACCTTTTTTTTCTTTTGTTGCATTCAAATACCAACATATTTGAAATTCACAGTAAAATCACCGAAAGTATGTTGAATATTTCTTTTAAAAAATTGCACAGTACAGAAATAGAATTTCCTGACAATAATTCACCTGATGATTCTAAGAATAGAAAACACTAGGTATAAAAGCTTCCCAATTACCCAATCATTCAACCTGCACAAATACTTCAGGTGATTTATCTCGTGATAAATTCACTGGTTTGTAACAGGTCTTAACGAGTAAAATAATGTTTACTTACAGAAGAAATAAAAAGTTCATAACTTGGCGCTGCAGGCCTAAAATATGGGTCAGTAATGTCAGTGATCTGAGGAGGAGAGACATCCCCAGCTGATAAAGCTCACTGAGGCAGAAGCTGGTGTGATACAGATTATATCTAAAGGTTGCAATTCAGTATCGAATATTAATTATATACCCTTGCAAAAGTTTTGCCAACTTATACTTTTATAAAGTTTCCTAAGCACATATTTCTTTATACACTAGAGCTAGAAAATATTACTGCAATCCAAGAAATTCAAGAACAATTGCTTTATAAAATAAAAGAATGACAAATTTGCCTGGTATTGATAGGTCAGGAGAGAGTTACAAAGGAATATAAAAACTATGAAATCTCAAGCTGGTCTCAATACATACAAATGCGTACATCATGTTGGTTCTATAGCATGATATCTTAGGTCCCCTGGAGCAGTACAAGATATTTCCTACTACCCTGCTGAACGTTGCTGAATTATCTGGTCATGATTTCCACCATCAAAACTATCTCTCTAGATAAACAAACACTGGCCCTCAGATAGGCTTCAATGCTATACACAGTGAGTCTTTCATCTCATCTGATGTGAGGTACATGTATATCAATTTATCGAAGAGATGTAAGCTGGAGAACAGTACAACCCCCCCCTCCCTACAGAGGAGGAACTCAGAGAAAAGACAAGATATATTCACATAATCGAGAAAAAAAAGGAAATATCACTCGGAGAAAGAACAAAACCTCACAGAGTTTACAGAACATTTACAATATCCTCAAAGATAAATCCATTCTCTATGGCATAAGATTATTAACTCTGCAGGGACATGTAACCATCATTCTGTTCAAAGTTCTCAAGTAAGCATCACCATCCAGAAGAAACTAAACTCCATCCAATATTCTATGACATAACACTACTATACCTGTGATTGTCTTA